>JAAAKL020000617.1:0-15814 GCA_010016065.2 Carybdea cf. marsupialis auct. non (Linnaeus, 1758)
ACTCTGAGTTTCACTCCGAGGCGATCTTCCGGCAAATATTTGATCGCCTCGGCGTGCAACTCAGAGTAGCAAATGTCCCGTGTCTTCCTTTATATATAAATATAAAGAGTATGCACATTTATACCTAGATATTTATCTCTATCCGTGTCCATATCAACAGAATCTATATTCTACAAGTCGGCAAGACATAGTTTTGTTCCAATAGCAATTCGTCGTATGCAAGATATCTCTACTTCGAGAGAGTGAAACTATCTCACTCTTTAAGTCCTTTGAGCTTAGTCCCATAATTTTCGCAATCAAGGCATATTTTAGTACTACGGAGTACACTCTAAAGAGAGGTTTAGCGAAGCCCAGTTTGACATAAACAAAATTTCCCCAGAAACTTCCATTTCTACACTTGATCGAGTCTTCACTTATGTCAAGACAAGTGCTTCGAACTTATGACGTTTCATAAATAAGACAAGCAAATCAAAAAGCGTTTTCTAATAATTGGCACAAAAAGTAACTCAAAAGAGTAACGAAAGAGAGCAAAAGTGAGTGAGAAAAGAGCAAGAATAAAGAATAAAAAGAAATCAACAAAAAGACTAACAAAAAAGAGTGCTCCACCATCTGCGAATCACTTACGATCCTTGCTGTCCGTGATGATGTCGATTTCACCTTTTTTGACGATAGTAACTCCATCCAACAAACGACTCAGCATCACCACCTCCTCTGCTTTCTGAATTCCGTTTAACGATTTCTGTGGCTAAAATAAACAAATGCATCTAGTTAATTGTAACTCTAATGGACATGCTTCCCATGAACTTTATTGTGTGTAATCCGGACACATACTGTTTTCTTTGCAAAATACGTCGAACTTGATGTCGAGTTTAAATTTCTCTAATTGGATAGCGACTCTTTCTGAATGTAACTTTCCACCGTGCAAATGGCGAAGTACAAAAAAAGAATTCCATTTTGTTATATACTATACTATATTCTCGCACAAAGTTTCGGCACTTGCTGTTGCCATTCTCAAGTGCCATTCTCAAGTGACATTTAGCGTACAGATCAGTTTTAAACAAGGATCTAAGATAGTAAAAATACGCGAAGGAATCAATATTCATGCAAATTTTAAACAGTAGACTAAATACTTACGTGAATAGGTGTTAAAAGAAAAGGCTTTTTAAAATTAGAGCGGTGTGTAAGACGGGGTGGTGAGATTATCAGATAAAAGATAACTTTCGATGAAAAATTAATTTCTAAAAGCAATAGAACGTGAACGGCACCTGAGTACTTCTATCAATGAAATGACACTGATGAAGCTGACAGCGAAACAAAAATAAGGTCGCTGGTGGTGGAGAGAATTAGGGATCGACTACCCGGATTGTCGACTTTACCATTGCACTATTTAGTGCAATGGTAAAGTCTTCGTTTTTGGAGTGGGAGATCCTGGGTTCGAACCGGGCCAGCGCCTCAAGCACTTCATGTTTAATGACTTGGTCTAATGCTGCATGTAACATTAAACTTATGTACGTAAGTATTTATGGCAGGTATTAGGAGAATAGCTATGATATTAATTTTGTAATCCGTGAAGACCAATGGTTTCACAAGTAGGTAGTATCTCACTTGATGTCACTGGAAACGCTCAAGGAGTCTATCTAATCTAATATAATCTATCTATCTATCGTTTAATTGCTGAATATGAAAAGGTCTAAGAATGGAATGAGTATAGGACGTTCCTGCCATCAATATGCAAATACCTGCAGCAGCTTTGAAGTAGCGGTAAGGCAGCAAAGTGCATCTGTTTTGAAATAATCCCCTTACGATCACGAACTAATCCAAGCAGATACAAAAATTCAGGAAGATGAACGTAAGGTGATTAATGATGGCAAATGTATTTCTGGTTGAAAGACTCTGTAATCTGCCTGCACCAAGGTGTTATATTCACTTACATCCAGCACACTAATATGCTGACTTAACTCAAATACCTTGTACTACAACAGGGATCGCAGCCTTTTTCACATCGCAACCCCTTCATTACGCATGTGCATACTCTACACCATTATATAAACTTCAATAGATGACCTATGAAAGGAAATATATACGTGGCTATTGTTTCTGACCAAGTGACGCCTTTAGACCAAGTTGAGATCCGAATCAGAGTGAGGCTCCTCGGTACAAAAAGGGCCAAGTAAACAATCGTATTTGCAAAAATCTCCTGGAGGCCGATACACAAAATCGCTGCAGTACAAAGTACAAAACACGTTATCTGTTCTCATTAAGATCAAATGACGCAACCTTAAATCTTTGTTAGCACTTAACAGATATTGCTTGTAACGGCCCTACAGTGTTCTTGTGCCTCGCTTTCATTTAGTTGCTTGAAAGTCAACTTTGGTGTTATTTGGTCCATGGGAGTAACTCGGTTCGGAACATTATTAGCAAAGTTTTGTCTCTTCAAAAGCGAAGATCAATGCTTTGTAGTGTGGATAATTTTGTAAACTTCGTAGCGAGTGAAGTATGGTTGATCCAAAAATAAAACGGAAAATCTTTCACCTCAGAGAATGATATCTCACTGCAGAATAAAAATCTATAAGTAACAGTATGGTAAGAAAATATTCCTTGCATTGAGCTGTAACTGGGCATTAATTACCTTCAGCAAAATAAAAAATTGGAATCGCCGAATTGCATCTCTCGCTATCCCTTTAAGATTCCATATTCCGACCCTGAAATCGATACACTATACATTCTTAGCGAGCTAAACATGAATATCAAGTAACACCTACCGACACTGCTTGATAAAGCCTTTGGTATTCCATGCAGTTTGGTGTCAACGTAGCTAAGGGATAACCTTTGATAAGATTTAGATCTTGAGTAACCAGAAATATGGCATCCTGAAAAAGGAAATTTGGGGCTACGGTAATGGGCTACGATTTCAGAATCACCTATTGGTGGTACAAAAACCTATGAAGAGAACGCAGAAGGCTATCCATACTGTTGGTTGAAAAAGCCTTTAATCGTATGGCACTCATCAGAACCTACAACGTCATACATACACATGCGATGGGTCACATGGTTGATTAACTTATCAATGACTGGTCTACAAAACGGACGTACACGGAAACACAATTAGAATAACTGAACATCTAAAAGAAACTCGTTATGGCGGCATAAGTCCGGATTCCAATATTTAAGATGAACAGATTCCAATACCAAAAAAGGCTTTTATACGGCTATGTGAGATCTTCTTTCATAACACATGTCAGACAGGTGCAACCATATCTTCCCTGATACCCTAGAGTTTAGTCCCGCTATTACCAAAGTTAGCCGTGCTGAGATTACCTCACCAAGAAGGCTGTTTCACCACATTTTGAGGATGATTATCAGTGGTAAACAGTACAGCCTTCTCTTTTCATCTGCTCGGAAAATCAAAATGAAGCAAAATGCCGACAACATCGTTTTTGGTCTACTCGCTTGTTTTTTCTGTCATAAGAGGAAACTGATCTCTCTCAACATTTTATTCTGACTACAAAGGAAAACAAAGCTGCAATAAGTACAGTAAATGCTCGATCCTGCGAGATTTCTTACCACGCCATTCTTACTATATTTTTGCCAAACATTTAGGTTCATGTTTACTCTATTTCAGGTGTTCTAAAGAGAACAAATCTGTAATGACTTATTATTTCCTTGATCTTCTCCCTACTCTATTTACTGTTGCAGTAGTAGTGATCTACTGGAATGGTCATATGTTGCGCAAAATAAAAGTCGGGCTGTACATGAGAACTTGCATTATCATTGTGCAGGATGATCCATTTCTCGCCACTATATCTAATTTGAAGGAAATTCCATATTGCCATACGAATCCACCAAAAAACCAAAATTATCTTCGAGTATTTCTCGAACAACGGACCTGCGACAGCCCACTAACAACACACATGATTCCTCTAGTTTCAATCACCGGTTTCTTCTGGCAAGTAAAAATTGACTTTCAGCCACTATACAAGAGGTGAATGATGTATTTCATCTTGCCTTGACTTAATCATAAACAATTAAAATCAGTTAATTGGAATTCTGCTTAGTTCGAGCAGAATTATTTTGAGTTTCGTTCATTACGAAATTCTGCTATGTGATTCGAACAGTCGGTGATTCGAACATTCGGTGATTCGAATAAATCTTTGATCCATTGCCTGTTCAAATTTGCGGGTGTTTACCGTATTCTGATCCTTCCACACTTTTGCTGTCAAGATTGTACATCGGTAGAGACTGGGTGGGATATATAATACAGCTGTAGCTTGAGCGACCTTGCCAAATATAGACCGCTTGATTTTAAACTGATCTCAATAAGGTTCGCTTATTTTGAGTAAAATTCATGCAAACAAATATCTACTTATCTGACAGGATCCAGTCTGCAAATCAACATTAAAAACGAAAAACTTCGTTTATAAATCTTTTTGTGGCATACTCGATTTCAAGCGTAGCCTATTGCCCAGCCAGAGCAAGCAATCCCCTGGGGAGAGAGCATCTTTAGGGCAGTGGTCTCCCATTGCATCCCCAACCGATAGTCTTTACATAGGGCTAGGCGGGATTCGAATCCACAACCTCAGGGTTAAATCATCAAATAAACAAAATGAGACTAAAAAATTCCACACTTCTCGAGTGTCCTACAATCCACACTTCCCGAATTCGATGACGCCATCCAATCCACACGATGTCCCGCCTCGTTTTGCCTTTTCTTTGTGCCCAAGTCATCGGAAGTGTGTACTACTGGATACAGATCCTCTGTGCGGATTAAAGTACAATGCAATGCCCCATCTACTCCCCTCCTACCAAGCCGATGAATTGATGTCTTAGCTATTTCATAGTACTTATATTAGATGTATTTCGGTAAATATCATTGGAACCGAATTCAATCCATAGCAAGTCGCTTAATTAAAAGATACCGCCAATGCAATACTCTTTTTCTATCAAGGTGACGACAATCCTATCTAAGATTAGGCCAAAATGTAGAATTGTAAGACAGGTATTGATCGAGCGGGCTTGGCTAGCACGATTGACTGTTCTTCAGAAATTAAGTACTCAAATATTGGTTAACCTACGGAAAATCCCCTAATATCGAAAGTACATTGGCAATCGAACGTTTCAGTGTCAGCCATCCTTTTTATTTCTTAGTCTCTCATCCTGATTTCTTGTGTTGTGTTTGTTTCAAAACAGAGTGAACTAGCTACATGAAATCTAAACTTACCATCACACACGGCATATGTGATACTTCAGGGTAGAACATAAACCACAAAGATAAATTTACCCGTTGACGAAACAAAGAAATCAAGCAACGGATTTGTAAAGTAACAAGCGCAAAAATTCACGTCTCTTTTACTTATTGGTGACGCTTTATCGGTGCGCGGCGAAATATCAATGACTGCCCTTTGCTATATCCGCTCAAGACTGAATCTTTTCTATAGAGGCGTCTTACCGAACTTGGACCAACACATGTTTTCGTTTCCTGGGTACGAGTGCAATATCCCGTCTTCCTTTACGTTGACGACAAGGTATTAGTAATGCAAAATCAAACTTGATAATACGTTCGCTTGAGAACAGGTTTAAAAAGTCTCGAGTCTATACAGATTACTTTCAAAGGCAGTCTAAGAAATACGTGAGGAGATTCTGATGACATTTCTATGCAAGAAAATTATTTTCTTAGGATGTATTAAAAGTAATAGCAAACAAAGACATGAAAACGTGTAAGATTAGAAAAATTACAAACATATTACCCTTTGCAGACTTTTTTCTTGCAATACATCGTTTTCAATATATGGTTATTCTACAAAGATCATAACTATTTCTGATCTTTTTTTCAGTAAACAGCGTTTACGGCAAAGATTACTTACCCCGTCAAGAATCAATGGCAGCTTTGCACTTTTCCCAAGTTCTATCACTTTCTAAGGGCATGAGAAAATGGAGATGGGAGGAAATTCACATGATAATAAAAAGGGGGTTGAAAGTACAGGATAAAGATCCTGACAATTACAAAATGGGCAAACCAAGAAGAAAAGCAAACAAAAGGAGTGTTACCACTAAGTATTGAAGCTTTTCGCCAGGCACTCTTCACAATCATCTACTAAGTTACATTCACCTTAGTGAACAGGGGTATTTACCGTATTTCCTCTACAGAGCCCTCAATGCTCACTGAACAGTCGGCAAAATAGAAGGAGGAACTCGTCATTGGGAGTAATCACATGGATATCACCGTTTTCGTCGAAAGCAAACAATTTTTAGAATCCAGAACAAATCTCTTCCTCTTTGGAAGAGAGATTAAAAGCGAGAGATTAAAAACATATCGCAAGGGAAATACGAAGAAAAATGGAATAAAATAAGCGATTTTCACTCTCACAAACAAAGGATAGAAATACGAAGTGAACGATTACAGTAAAGTGTAAAGCTCGCCCTCTTAATCAGAAGCATCGATGAGTTTATATCTTTGTCAAGCATAACGGACCCACATCTGTCAAAATACATCATTATGTATTGAAAGACTGGTCCTGAAGAATGGGCACTCGCTCGAGGGTGTGCTTTTTTTAAGGATTCATCCTCACGGGGAGGCATTATTTCGCGGAAATAAGGCATTTGAAGGGAGGAGGATTAAAAAAAAATACATGGAGGAAATAAAAAAAGACATGGAAGGACAGGCAACGAGGTAGTGCATAGGTATGAATGAGAAAGGCAAAACAAACTGGTCCGCATAACCAACTCTGCTATCTCTATAGACAGGGCTGCGATCAGGAGTGTCTCAGCGAATGGCAGTAATGATAGTTGATAGGTGAAATAATAAACAAGTCATTTGATGATTACGTCATCTCATAACTTGATCAGTTCTAGAAGGGACAGTTGACCTCTTCTCCTATGAAGTCTTGTGAAAAATTTGTTTATGCCACAAGAGGCGTGCAAAGAAAATTGCTCAACAAACGTTCAATGCATCATCTGCATTTTTAAAATTCCATTTCAGAGTCCTCGATTGTAGCCTGTATTTGCTCTTCGTCTATTTACAACGGTACAACGGTATTGGATGCAAGGATGTCCGTACGACAATAACCTCAACATGCCTTATCTGCAGCAAAAAACGTCATAATTTTTGTGCAGTGCCCGTGCAGCACAGTAAGTTATATATTGATTATAGTGTGCTCTCCCCTCGGCAAAAAAGCTAACAGAAAAGCTTACAATCTTAATAAGAAGCAAAAAGAAAACTATGTCGAACAGTACCAAGTAAAATGTGATACATGCAAACAGTGCTGGCATTGTCACACGTGTAGCTTTGTTACATGCTTATGCGGTTCATTCATATACATATCACATACGTTGTCCAGAAATATGCTTTGTCACCAGCAACAGCAAGCAACTTAAAGATTGCTTACATTTTACATACAAAGATTGCAACGAAGTGACTGGATTAATACAGCTTTTTATCCATTGTCTTCCGACAAATTCTAGAATAACACGCCAAAGAGGAAACTTTGGTTCCAACAACGTTTCGTCTCTTGTTCAGACTTCGTCAGGTTTACTACTACATTTGGAAAGAAGTAGTAGACCTGACGAAATCGGAACACGAGACGAAAAGTTGTAGGAATAAGAGACTGAACATTGTCAGAACAAGAGAAGACACGATGTCGGAACAAAAGACGAAACACAGCAAGAATCAGAGGCTTCATAATACCTTAAAGTTTTTTCGTCCATTCTCATCAGAGGTATACATTGGACTAACTTACAAGTTTTTTCTACGGATTAATTAAAAGAACGGAATGTATATTTACAATGAGTCTCTAACAACAGAGGGGTAAAAAATGTGGCATGGGAATCCGTAGAAAAAACTTGTAAGTTAGTCCAATGTATACCTCTGATGAGAATGGACGAAAAAGCTTTAAAGTATTATGAAGCCTGTGATTCTTGCTGTGTTAAAGTTCTGTAGCACAAACAATTTATTTAAAAGACGAAACGTTGTCGGAACAAGAGATGAAACGTGGTCGGAACAAGAGCCGAAACGATGTCGAAACAAGAGATGAAAAGTTTTCAGAACAAGAGACGAAACGTTATCAGAGCAAGAGACGAAACGTTGTCGAAACAAGAGACGTAACGTTGTTGGAGCAAGAGACAAAACCTTGTCGGAAAAAGAGACGAAACGTTGTCGAAACAAGAGACGAAAGACGAAGGTTCCTCCTTGGCGTGTTACTCTAGAATTTATTGTCGGTGACTCCTCAACATACTATACACAATGTCTTCCGATAGCATGCTTTTTGACAAGCTAATATATCATTTAACCAAATGAAACAACATCAGATATGAAAGGTCGGCGTTCCACCGAAAATAGCTCTGTATAAGAGAATAGCAAGTATAAAAAAAGCTTATGTTGCAGCCAGCAAGTGCATAAATCACACATCACAGAATTTGTATCTGCAATATATCTTGTTTATAATAACCCTTGATTACCACAAAATGTTCAAAATAATTGAGAACCGAAGCCTATAATTGTTAAAATATGGTAATTCTGTACTTGAAAATGTTCTGATAAATCCTACCTTCACACTAGCTAAAATTTTCGGATCCCTTCCCAAGCCTGGACCAATAACAAGAGCATGCATCCTTGGCAACCATGCTTCGATTTTCTCTGCAGCGTTTTCATCATCCCTACCAAACAAACAAGTGTATCAACATTAACTTAACAGAATTGCAAGTTGCCATAGCAACAATACGGATCATCTAGAAGTAAAAAGCATGGGTCTCAACATTGAATCCCATTGGGAATTTGCATGCTCGTATGTGGAGAGAAAGTGATGACGTCACAAATCAAAAGTCTTAGAAATAGTACAATCTGACTCCAGATATCGAAAGGCAAGCTTGGAATAGGCTGTTTCCTAAAGTAGCTGACCTGTAGTGTATACAGTGTTTAAACTAGAGGCGTTTGAATCTCAAAAATCTCTGTTGATATTCCTTGGTTCCTTGAGTTGGGAACCAGCATTAAATAATAGGGTTTTCTTAGAGAGATTCAAAACTTTGAAAGATGATATCTCGATGTTGGGAAAGGGCATCACTCTCTTTTTAATTTTGGCCATTGACGTTCTCACTAATAGGGTAACATGAAAATTGAGTTTTTTCCGCTTAATTAAAAAATGCTCAAATTCGAGACGTCACATTTTCCCGCCACTAGCCGCTAGACGATAAGTTATTTTGTATAAGATTTTAGCTATAAAGTGATCTGATTGGTTGAGTGGCTGGAAGATGTTAACTTGGTTCCGAAAGGGCGTGTTTTGAATGTATTTCTGTAAAGGCACATTTTCCGTACACTTGTCTTGAGGTACCTGCAAATGTAGCTTCTTATGCTAGCTACTGAGTAACATTGTGTGTCATCTGCATTAAGACCATATGCGGAGAAAAACTGATGAAGTCACAAATCAGAAGTTTTGGAAATAGGACGATTTGACTCCAGATACCTGAAGACAACCCTAGAATAGGCTGTTTCGAATTCAAAACATCTCTGGTCAAAACTCTGTAAATTTTCCTTGGATCCTAACGTTAGGATCCAGCATCAAATAACAAGGTTATGTTAGAGAGATTTAAAACTTTGAAACCTGATATCTCGGTGTTGGGAAAAGGAAAGACTCTCAATTTTGGCCATTGACATTCTTGCTAATAGGGCTACATGAGTATCGAGTATTTTTTCCGTAGTTCAAACATTTTTAAAATCGTGACGTCACACTTTCCTCCGCATTTTCATCAAGATTTAGGAAAAGTTAGCAGTAATTCTGCACATGACTGGTTAGAGGTTTGAGTTAAGTAAAGTATGTCTGTCCTGCGATATGTTAAGTACACAGTCATTTTGTCATGAAAAAGGCCTATGATGACTTATGGTCGATTTAGGACTCATCACATCAGACAAAATGTTCTTAATCCATCTTATTTGATGTCAATATCTAACTTAATTACCCTTTTCGAACACAGATAGTTGACATTTTATGCCTATTATGACAATGTGCTGAATCATATGAGGAATCCCCATGAACGTAACTTATCATCTGAATTGTAACTAGCCAAATAAAACTGATTACATAAGAATCTGTTAGCAGTAACGCCAAGGGAAAGTGTGACGTCATGATTTTGAAGATGTTTGATTTATGGGAAAATACAACCTATTAGGAAGAACGTCAAAGGCCAAAATTGAGAGTCTTGCCCTTTCCCAACACCGAAACATCAGCTTTCAAAGTTTTAAACCTCTCTAACAAACCTTATCATTTGAATCTGGATCCTACCGTAAGGATCCAAGGAATATCAACAGAATTTTGACCAGAGATATTTAAGATTCAAACGCCTCTAGTTTAAACAGTATATATGCTACAGGTCTGGTGTTTTGGGATAAAACCTATTCCGTGGGTTGCCTTTAGATATCTGGAGTCAAATTGTGTTATTTCCAAAACTTTTGATATGTGACGTCATCACTTTTCCTCCGAATTATCCAAAACGGAAGAGGACGTTTTAACCAATGACATTATAAAGTGGAACGGAATCGATGGAATAAGGAATAAGTGGTGAGTCTGTGTGATTATCGCAAACAACCAAAATTGGGTCCCAGACCTTCGAAAGTGGAAATTGGAGATTCAGTAGTTATTGGAAACGAATGACATGACCGCGGAGTTCAGAGAAGCGGGGATACTAACACGTTTAATCCAGGGAAGCTGACGCAGACGTACGTGAAGTGGCAATTGAAATGATTGTTAATGAATGATGGAGAAGGGCAGAGAGAAAATTACAAGAAGTTGCACTGCAATGTCAAGACCAACCAAAACCTTAAGAAGAGGAATCGAAAATTCGAGATAACTTAACCCTACGGAATCAGCTTCGAATGCAAGAACGAAGATCAACGCAGTGTATGAGGACATTCAGCCGAGTTTGCAGATTGTCAAGGGGAGTGTTTGCTGAATCAGAATTCTATGATAAACACTGAAATTCCCATAGACGTAGCTTACTATTTAATTTGTAACTAGTGAAATAAACCTTGTTACATCAGGGCCTAAATGTCATTTTTCTCTAGTAACTTGCTATTTGAGTATCCACTTAGGTAGTGATTTTAAATAAACACAAATAGTATTTAAGTAAATATGAAGGTAAATGTTCTGCCCAAACGTGTCAGTCGAGCCACGCGGGGCTTAGGATCATACAGTTGCCTTGCACTTGTGATTTGAATCAGTAAGTTATTGCAGAAAATAATAATCGAGCGTTGTTCTAGCTTATTTCTATCTAGATATGAATAGATTTGTTCTGTAACTTGACCTGCTTTTCAAAACGTTTACTCGTTTATGTGATGAGCATAGCAGGTTATTGCTTGGCGTAGACAAAACAGTCATTGGTTATCTCCTTGGTGCATTATTACTGCAAGTTCGGAGCAGCATAACGGAAACGTAGATGTTCATACCGTGTGTCTTACAAATATAATTGATTTGAATTGATTGTAGTTATACAGTTACTCGTATACTCATTTGTCAATTTCCTATTTTTGTAGAAATAAATATAAATGCTGAATCATTACGTGAAATACAGAAAAAGCATATTTTTATTGTTTGATAGTCCACTATAAACATCGGTCAAAGTGCTTACGAATGAATTGTGGTCGAGGTTTTATGACAACAAGTGCAAGTCGGGAATGAGTCAGCCATGGAAGTAAAGGAGGATGTCTTGATCTCCTATAATCATGACTTCGTGGCGCAATGACAGCATAAGCTGTTAAGTTTATGCAGTGACCTAAGTCACACGACAAACATCTTTGTAAACAGCATTAAGTTGAAGTCAAGTGGAAAGTGTGCATGATCTGGGCTTTACAAGGAAAATCAATATATCTTACGAAGAAAAAGGAATAATGATTCGGAAATGACGTTAAAGGCAATTAATTTCCATTTCTAAGGTATTGTCTATGTAACAATGCTAACAACAACTATGAGTCACCCCAGAAGTTTCGAGAAGCCCAATTGGTTTCACAATATGCACTACGAAATGATAAACACGCTTGATTAGATTGTACAGTAGTAACTAGTTTTTCACTTTAGTTTCGCTCGTGTTACTGAGATATGATCATGTAAGATCTGTCAAAAATATAAATCTTGATATTTAGTACAAAGGATGAATTCTCACTAGCATCAACTGCATGCTAGTGAGTTATGGGCCCAGAGCCGAAGTTTATTTTATTGTAGACAGAGTAGATGCAGGCCGTATTTAAAGAATGGTGTCGTCGAACGGAGCTCAATATGAAGTTGGTTTAAAAACCAAAAAGTACGATGGAAGTGGATAGTTCATATGGTAACACAAGATGCAGATGGTCCTAATCAGCAGCGACGTACAGTCTGTGAGAGATGTTGTTTATTTGTAAAGAATAAAAAATGATGTGACAGGAGATCTGTGAATTCTCGAGGTGGGGCTTGTACTCCGGAAAATTTATCTTGAATTTTATAACTTTATAATGACGGTGCGTACTGCAAACAATACCGAAGATGAGCTAGCCACTATATTATAACTGTTGTATGTGTACAAGTTTTTCCACTAGGACCATGCCTGTTAATGAAAAGAAGGGATCAAAATCCTGATTTATTGATTCGTAGCTATTTCAATGATTTTTTTATGTTTAGAACACTAGAAAATATTAAAGTAGCTAATAAAGACGTGATACTGGGTATTGGTATGGGTGACATTAATTTGGGAAGTAGTATAACTGAAAGATGTATTGAGATAGGGAAGAACCCTAGAGATACAGGTTTTAAAACTAAAAGTGGTGTAAATGGCAGCATTGATCATTTCAAAGGCGATTAGTAGCAATGAGGCATTCCCAATTCTCTTGTCGCTAGGTTTACATCAATTAGTGCCATTTTAGCTATTGCTAAGCAGCTAGCTCTGCAAGTACGTACATCAGATGTATGTCCAGACGGCCCTTATAAATGAGAAGCTCAGCCAGAAAAAATACATTCCGAAACCAGAAGGCTCCATATTGAGAGGAAAGAAGGATCTCAACAGAAATCTCGAACTGAGTCTGTACGGTTTAAAGCAGGCCTCAAAATGTTGGTACTTGACTACGGACAACTTCTTGTAGAAAAGGGGTCACAGTTGGTGTAGCTCAGACAGTCGTATATATGTAAGGCAACTTTTGTAATCCTTTCTCTGTATGTTGATGATAATATTACCTTCAAATGATACCCAGATAATTCAGGAAGAAAAGTTAAAGAAATAGATGTAAAATGTTTGATGTGGCGCCCGATTTTGTTTAGACGTGGAGATTGGGCGTTGTTGATGTCTTCTGAGCTACATTCAAGAATGCTGTCATGATAGGGAAACGCCAATGAACTGAAATTCTTGTCCATGAAGACATCAGGGGTGGGAAAGGTAAAGGATAGGGAAAATAGTGTGGTGCTGAGGGAGGAATATGTGTTAATGCAGCTAATAGACAAGAGGTAATGGAAGATCGTCGGTAATGGAGTGGGAATGAATAAAGAGGACTGGCATTACTAGAGTGGAAAGGTGTAATGTACAAAAAACTTCTGCTCTGGGAAAACACAGAGGGCGAAGAACCGACATTCTGAGTAACATACTGAAAGCCTTAAAGAGAAAGAAAGCCTAATAAAAGTAAAGACAGGTGTAAAACTAACATCTGCACTTTAACAAATGTACAATTGTGATCTATATATTTAAACACCAAATCATCTTAAAGCATATGGGAATGTAATTTGCTCGCTAATTATTAAAAGCAACGCGAATGAAGTCGATAATGTTTATGAAATAAATGAATATTTGCCGGTATCTTTTATTGACAGTGTAATTGTTATTATACATGAATAACATCCTTCAGACAATCAATTACAGTTAAACGTAGGTCTGGCTGTGGAAACCAGATTGTTATTAGATTCGAAAATATATTAAAGACGTTCGTTGACGTAGTGACCAAAGCTTTCGAGAGGGGTGAGCTGACTTAATTCCTCCTCCCCAGTTGGACTTGCTCCCAAAACTAAGCACAAAAGTTCTAATCAGAAAATACTGCAAAGAACAGCGCAAAATTGTACTTTATCGCGTATCATAATAAAATTATTTCTTTAATATTATATATTTGTAACCAAAGGTGTCTCATTTCCACCATTTCATTATTTGCCCATTGAACGGAAAGAATTGCTTGCTTAATCTTTAGGGGGCTGCAGCCTCACAGGTCCTACAACTCGGGCTCTTATGTCAATATTTGTTTTCATTATCTGAGAGACAAGCGCGTTAGTAAACAAGCACCACATAGTAGCTGTTCAATGCACGGGGGTGGCCTTTTGATACGTTTTAAAACCCTGATTTACCCCCACTAATACTGATACTAAAAAACGTAAAGACAGTACCTTCTCTGTTTCGTTAAGGGCATTTAGGCTTGATTATGATCCCTAGGAACGAATGGCAGGCTACTTGACTGCTACAAGGTAGGACTCTACACAAGTTACAATTGTATCATTTCTAAAAGGTAAATGTTGCTAGTTGAAGGTATTAATTTATAATCATAAAAAGAGCACAACACTGGTGGCTCCTATTACATTTGGCAATCTGCATAGACTAAAACCTTACCCATAGAAATGTGTTATAGCTTGACAAATTAGTGTTTCGTAAATTCCTATACTGAGAACTGATGTGAATTCAGCGTTCAGAACCCCGACCATTTAGGGCTTGGAAAAATTAACTCAAGGTATAATAGGAAAGCTGTCGAAGGTTAGAGGAAAATGCCCCTTACATTGACAATTATTGAAAAGTAGGGGTGAGACAGGGTGTTCCTTTGCTTCCGATGTTGTTAATAGTTCCGTCCGAGTGTCGGCGAACGCTTGTAAACTACTAGATATGTCATTGCAATTTACAGACATCTGATCTGTCGAGATTCATGACAGCGCTTTGGTTTTGAAGGAACCTTAGGAAGTGAAGGTCAAGCTTTGTAAAACAATTTTCAAGAAACATAATTGGGCAACCGTCACATCCCCTCTCCCTCCCCCTCCAAATATCTATAGTGACGTGAACAGAAGTAAAATAGTCTTGCTTTTCAGTCTTGAAACTTCGGAATCTACACTATTGACTGTTTATTGAAGATCCCGAAATCAACCGTACAATGAGTTCTTTATTATTATATTAAAAAATGAAGCTATATATTTTCATGATACAAAGTATGATATCATTTAGGTGATATTTAATGTGATACGTTTATGAAGAGCCGAACAAACCAATTACCAGGCTGCTTATAAAATAAGAGGAGATGCAATGTCTGCAAGCCCAAATGATGGCTGAACTTGTCTCGGAAAAGGTTCAGGCTGAATTCCATCTGTGCCATTTGTGGTTGGATTTACACGTCTGTCATGAGCTGCTTATGCAATTCAGTCTGAAGAAATCTTTATCGCGCACTTTGAAATTGATGAGAGCATCAACAGATTTGTCTGGGCTTCTTCACCGCTTCTCACAATGTGGTCTCAAGTTATTGCATATCATTCGTGTTAAAGTAGTAACAATGAGAAATAGTTCAAGAACACACGTTCTAAGCACTGGGCGGAAGGTAATATGAGGCCAAAATTCCCACTCATAAACTCAAAAACAATTATTATGATTGATTTTCAACTTGCAATAAAAGATAAGTTTAAGCCCAACCAACGATGACATGCTCTTCATGAGCAATGGCCCCGATAATGAAGGCGCCAAAAATGAATAGTTAAGAATCAAAATATAGAAATAAAAAAAGGCTGGCATGGTCATACAAATAAATAGTTAAGAATCAAAATATAGAAATAAAAAAAGGCTGGCATGGTCATACAAA
>JAAAKL020000617.1:15914-27130 GCA_010016065.2 Carybdea cf. marsupialis auct. non (Linnaeus, 1758)
AGGCTGGCATGGTCATACAAATAAATAGTTAAGAATCAAAATATAGAAATAAAAAAAGGCTGGCATGGTCATACAAAGAGCATTGCTCCATTTGAACCACAATGATAGCAACTCGCCTTGCAAAGCGACCCTTCATATGAAACAACCGGCAATTCTACCTTTAGACATCATGATGACTACACTGTCTCCAAAATGATAAAAAATGATAAGAAAATGCCCCACTTGCGCGATCAAAAGACACGGGTATCTGCACGATGAAGCTACTTCGCACGATGGTCTTCCGGATAGTGTGATGTGCTGGCAATGTACATTCCAGGCGGATGACAAGTAAACGAAACAAAAATGTGCATGTGTGGTCTGCGACAATTTGATAAGGTGAGTAGAACTGGGAAGGGTATGCTATTGGGGTATGAGCTGGGCTGAAAGAGGAGTTAATAAGGTTAGTTAAATGTTGAGATTTTCTTGCAACATCCTCATAGCTGCAAGAGTCCAACCTTAGTTAAATCCTTTCGAGGTGATCTCCGTTGTTCAGTCCCGAACAGTAGCTAACTGCAGAGGTGTAACTTGCATAGCAGGAGAACAGAGTGCGGTCGAATTTCCTCTCCATTTTTTGGCGTCTAATGTTGAAAAGGACGTGATTCAACTACGAGACTTAAAGTGGGAAATCCGAGACATTCTTCGTTTTAGCAGACTGACAAAGAAGATGTGGTTTTGTGCTATTACGTATTCTCGACGGAAAGGTGCGTTTATCGTCATATCGTAGCAAGAGATGTAAACAATGGACAGAGTGTTTCATATGTGAAGATTATGTGTTTCATAATGTATGCTATGGACGTATCTGTGCATACTCCCATTTTCTACAGTACCAGTTAATATAAACGACAGAAAACTGCTCAAGTCTAAAACAATATCTTACACAGGGGACAAAAAAACTGGCATTTCTTACAAATATCTAACATTGTGGTTAAAATATTCGCGGGGCCAAGGCAGGGCACATAAGAAACTGCAAGCGAAAATATTTTTTCTAAATATTTCAAGAAATACTAAATTGAAGTTATAATAATGAATAAAAAAAATATAAAGTAGTTCCAGATCAATAAAATATTTGTAAGCCACCATATTCAAATGGCCAACAACTTGGAATGGTCACTTCGCAAAAATTGTTCCCTCGACCACTCACTCACTATGGACAGAGGGAGGAAGCAACATCTCGATTCGATAGTCGTATTCATCAAGATAAAAGCGCTACTAATAATGACAAATTACATACGATCAAAGCATTTATTACTAGTTATCCCACAACTCTTAATTCCTACTATTTACATTTCATCAATTGTTTTAAAATTAGAACAAGAAAACTACAAAAAACATTACAGGCGCGTTTGCGTTAAAACTATTACATTGAAGATTGAACAGTCCGTTTGGGTGTTACTGTAGTAAGTGGGAAGTGGGCTCTCCAGATACACTTTCATATGACCTAATGACCATATGACACTTTCACCTAGGGACACCAAGGATAAAGTTGACACATAACTGTTTCATCCTCAGTAATGTCGCGTTAAATCAGGTTGTGTTCTATACTGCAACAATCTCTTCATCTTTTTACTCTGGTGCGACTGATCATTTAATGATCACTTCAAGCAAGTGTACATCGGCAATGGTGAGTAAGGATGGCGTCGGAAGACGGCCATTTCTAGTGCGATTCAAACTACAATTTGTGGCAGTTCCGTAAGCCAAATCCAACCAAATGGCGCCAAATATACTTGCAACGAAAACTAGTCACAAAGCACCCTTCGTTTATCCACGGTTTGTAAGCACTTACAAAGCTAACTTATCATTCAACAAGTACACACGCTAACTGTAAAAAGGGGGAGGGGGCTTGAGGTAACAAATGTTCTGGTGGCGTCCCTAATTCGTCTCGTAGTGAGCGGAGGGTGAGTGAGGTGGGATGAAAACTACTAAAATAGGGCCATCACTCTATTTCAATGATCCCCGACTTGCGTGAACCAATATTAACATACGTTTGGGCCGAACATAAGCAATTCTTAGTTGAAACTCAAATAAAAAGCAAGTTCCTTGTACCAATGTGAAACATTTTAACATAACTAAGAGCCACTGGCCAAGTGATGAAAGACATAGGAAGTATGATTGGAAGGCATTGGCGTCAAAGTGCTGGATCAAGTTAGGCAAGACTAGATATCGTGTATGCTGTCCTGTTTCAGTATACAAAACAAACAACAAACTGTGTAGTTTTTAATGCAGAATCACGGAAATCGGTTAACAATAATACTGGCATAGTATAAAGGTCAAACTGCGTGAGTAATGGGTAATGGGCCAAATGTGAATGTATTTAAGGTCTATTAGAACGAAAGCAAACCTGGCCGCTCATTTTAAGTTACAAAGGAGCTGAGTTGAAATAACGCCCTCTATCCTCCAGATAACAGACTAAAATTAGACTACAAAGTAACATCTGACTCTCTCAAGAATGAAACGTTCGTCTACCATACGTAGCCTGGCACTACAGTGGTACCAAAGAACACAAAACGATATACTCAAACGCAACACCAACTCATTTAACTTCACCAGAATTACAAATGATGCGGCTGGCATAGGTGGTGGAACTGCTATCAAATATATGCATTGGCACATCCCGGTAAGTGAAATCGATGTAATCAGTGCCTTTGCATTTAAGGAAGCCGTGTATGAAATGGCCATGGTAAACACCCAAACTATTTACCGTGGAGTGGGAGCTCCACAACAAATAGGTCCGTGTAAAATGGGGCAAATTATCTCAGCACTGAACGAGTCATATGGTCACGAAATTGTGGCACAAATACAAAGTAAACGAACATTTTCTCATTTTACAGATCCCACCCTAAATTACACTAAAGTTCTTGAAAACCCTTCCTCGAGGTACTCATTAGGCAGCTGCAATATCCATAAACCCTATACGTCACAATATACCAACCAATAAATATCCTAGAAGCCATTTCTATGACCTCGATCTACACAACGCCAAATTATCAATGCTAAAAAGGACACCCGATTTATCCCTGGCGATAAGATGATCATGTCATGCGTCCAATTGAAAGGCCAAACGCTCGTCTAAACTTTACCAAGTTTTAGCATAGAGTGTCACTTTCAAGAAGCACCTGTCTAAAGGGCGTGCAGTTTTTTCAGCGCAATACACTGCAAAAAACTTCCACAAGCCTACTTTCTATTAAATTGTGAAATTTTCCCCGTATTCCTCCGCATCCCTCACTCTTCCTTGAAAAGTAAAATAGTGTTCTTCTTGTTTAGAACAACTAGTGGGTAGAGAGCTCGTCAAGTTTCGAAGAATATGACGACGACAGATTACGATGGGCGAGTAACAGGACACCGTATATGTTACCCCCGAGCGTCAACCGCCTCCCATAACGGTGCCTACCCATACAACAGATTCCTGCATGTGTGGGGCTGAGTATAACTAGCTGGACGAAAGGCAGGCCTCCCTTGTATATCGTTATGGTAAGTAACACGTCAGTGTGCGTACATGCTCATAATGAGCTAAAGTAAATCAAATATCTTCCAATATTATCATTTATCTTATTTAAAATGGACCCTACACGCCATTTATATCAACTACAGGGCTACCCAAGGAAAGCCCTATACCCACATACGCGTGTACCCCTTCCACTGTTCGGCGCCATTAAAAAAATGGTACGCCCAGTCACGGCCAGCCGTGCAGTTTCTGGACATAGCTAAGTACTTCTGGTCGCAGCTAACTTGCTAGTCGAGGTTGTCAGAAGTTGCAAAATGTAGTCAATACGATGAAAATGGATGTCCCTGGTCTAAATACCAAACTACTAAAACAAGACAAATTAACTCGGCGGAAAACAAATAAAAATAACTCCTAATTATTGTAATAAGTTTGTACGTCGGTCAATCATATTCACATAGAAGGTAGCCGATTCCACAATATCTGGACCAAGCCGCCCAATGATGGTAACTGACAACTACGGCATCTTCATAAGTTTAGCTGTTGCCGTGAGAACCCTTGCTTGCTTATGGTAACGACATTGGCATCTCAATACGTCACTGATACAATGGCCTCTAAATATACTCAATAACAACGGCATGGCCTAACCACAAATAGGTACGGATCTAACTACAGAAATACGCCGTAGTTGATGCTGTATCAGTCTAAATACGTAGGAGACGATGATGTAATGGTCTAAATACAGAATCAGACGCGCTGTCGCGGCCTTAATAGGCAGAAGGAGATCAGCTACAATGAATGAGTAATCACTTAGAGGTTTAAATAGGAACAATTCGTCTTAATCTGTGGAGTCAAATCAACAAGCAGGTGATAATGCAGGAGCCTCAATTAGGTTGAGGCTCACAATAAAGCAGTTGACATATAAGTAATTACTTACACCCAATAATGATATCTTTATAGGAAGAAAATGGTGTTAAAAATTTTGATGAGGAAATAGTGGCCCTGCACATGAATAATGTGACGATATTCTGTTCTGCCCTTCGAACTCAAACAAGTTGTTATTTCCCCAATTATCAAATACTGACAATTTATCAGGCATCCCTTATGTTACCAAACCCATTCCCACATCCCCCGTCTCACTTTTAAAGGAAAGCAGTCGACTAAATTAAAAATACAAAAGAATGTCAACCAGTCTAATTTTGCGTTTCCAAAATGATGATGATGTTAAAGGTTAAGCACGTCGCGTTCAAATTCTGATTCAAAGCTTTGGTTCTACTTGATAATCATGCTCGCATTAGTATGTATTGCACCATACCATGTTCATTAAGCTAAAATAATGCTTAAATAAGCTGCACTTTTTGTACGACATCCACACCAGTCCTTAAAAGTACAAGATAATGTATTTCTTACTGTCCCTGATACAACCCCATCGCCCCCTATTCCTTATCTGCTGTAGAAGAGTAAATAAGTAATGAATATCAATGCAACAGTTTAAATATGAAGTAAAATTTCAATGACTACGAGACACAAGTATCACGAATATAAAAAAGCATTAATAAATCACCATACCAAATGTCACCCTAACACAAGAAAAATATTCAACGCCTACATCATTTCTCATAAATGGTAAAGGAGCGAAGTAGTAAGGTACAATGTAATTATTTCACAAACTAGTAGCATTCTATTTTACTTGAATGTATTAAGTGAAACGCAATTATGTCATATACATGAAATTATATCACTTGATGTGGTCATGTGAATGTATCAATGAAAAGCAAAATAAACGTGAACTACTCTGCATTGCTGTCACCGGCTATTATTTATAGTTTTGTTTGTATTATTAGCGTTTGGCTGTCATCTACTCATTGACTCCTTTAAAAGTTGGGACTCAAAATCATGACACCGAAACGTACACCAATTTTACCTACAGGAGCTAAATAAAACTGAATCGTGTTCAAATCAAAGTTAACATGAGCACCTAGAAACATCAGAGTACCAGTCAAGCCCTACTTATTCTTATTAAGATTACACTCTTTTCACATATGAACAATTGTGCCAGCATACTTCCATGGATTTTGTCCAAATTTCAAGTGCAAGTTAAGAACGAGTTTCTCCAAATAGTCCTACGCTGCGAAACTACGAATCGTCAATTCCTGACAGCTCTAATCGCACCACTCCCTCGCGTTTGCATTACATATGATGGCTTGAGAGTTGTAAACGTTATTTTCACGTATGTATATAGATATATACCAGAAAAAATTAAAAACAGTGAGCCTCACTCCTAATTTATTGTTTTCTATAAAAAAAAGCGTGTATCTATAAGGAACCATTCATAAAATTTTAAAATTTTGTCTAGGGCATTTGAGTGGAAGACGGCAATTTCGCTACTGACGTCATTGCTAGGCCGGATCAAAACCATGATCTATTAGGGTACGACTGTTTAATATCTTGGGACCCTTCAGATTCTATTACTGTTGTTAGTGCCTAAATAACTCAAACATCTCATCGACTCTTTTTTAATATCACATTTATACACCAGCCTCTATACAGACATTGCGCACATACGATACTATTCCAAGACGAGTGGTGTATGGCAAAGCTTTATCAGAACCTTGCCCATCGTTGATCATCGATATCCCATTATACTGTCAATTTGCTACTTGCAGTCAAACTCTTACGAAAGTTTACCCGGGTAGATCAATAATATCTATGTACATGCTTTAATAAACCATCGCCTGTACAAAAATCGTGATCTAGAATAATCAACTATATCCCGGTGCGGTCACCAACTAGCAGAACTGTAATCGTCAATGGCCACTTAACCCTTTCCCAAGAGTTGATAAAAAATGGCACAATAGGATTCTAATTCTCTTCAGGGGGAGGGGGGTAAATACTCGCAGAATCCATATTCGCTTAAATTTGATGCTTCAAGCAAAAACAAATTTGATGCTAGTACCCCCTACAAGGACCGGGAGGGAAAGGGTTAAGCAAAACACAATTCTAACATGATATATACATTCATACCCTTTCCATGCATTACGTTTTGAGGATTATCATTAGTCACAAGCCGGCCAGTATCTTATCATCATTGTTAAAAAGGATGCACTTGGAACTCTTCTAAAATATATACATGTACAACAGGAGCCTAAAATTAAGCTTTTAATACCACTGATTTTCACTTGGATGAACCAGAAGAAGAAGCTGTGTCGTTTTTAGGGCTACTCCAAGCCTCACCAATACTTTCGCTAGGTCCTTGGCTTCTAGCAGAAATGATATCTTCCTTGATAATTTCATCTCCTTCACAGCTCACCTCTGGCAGACTTGTACATAAATGAACAGCCCCGTTAGACGTTGAGTGGACGTTCTCTAGGCTGCTTGTTATGCTAACTGTAGTGCTTCTCGGTGCCGGTATCAAAGACGCATGACTATCAACATCTCCGTCAGCTCGAAAGTGGGTAATATAAGATCGACTATCAAGGCTAGTACTGTCCTGGCTTTCTGCAATACTCGGTTGTGGTTCTAGAAACATGAAGAGAATCGGATTACCGCAAGAAAGAAAATATCACGTTATTACAAGATACGAACTCAATGTGTCCAAGTTCTAGCCAAGTACTCGTGAGAGAGTTTAATACCAAACGATTTACTGCGAAAAGTGTCTGATAAATAGCTTTACTTTCATCGGGTCTCAAACCAATAAAAAACACCATCTTATGCTTTAGATCTAGCCACTCCCTTCGTTTTCGTTAAAGAGACGGGCTGCCAGAAATGACCGATCACGGTAAATAGCGGACAAGCAAGTTTGTATATAATGGTTTAATCTTGTGGGAACATCACATCTGATTTTGGGACGAATTTCATATGTAAATGTCAGCTAAAAGTATTTTCTTACAACTAGTTGGACAGATGAAGTAGTTAAAAGTATTTTCCAGTGGTCTAAAAATAAAACGGTACCAAATTGTTTACTGCTATTGTAACACCAGATAGGTGTCCCACGACATAATTACATTGCAAAACACTGGCTCTCTTTCAAATCAATCCGTTTAACGGTTTTTGCAATTCTCCGCCTGTTCCCCACATATCAATAATGGTTTGTTGAAATGGAATTTATAACGCCCGCTATGGGTTACTCAGTGGTTTTGCTGTCTTTGCAGTCATACTTGAAAACAATTGCAATAAGAAGAAGAAACAAGGAACGAGTTGCTTCTGTTGAAACAATAGTGAATAATCCTTCTTTGACAAGTAAAGATGAAGAAAATTTGATATGAAAGATACTGGGTCGTGAAATATGTATAAATATTTACACCGAATGATAGAAATTGCTGACGCTCTATAGATATGTACTAGTTTACAGCATAACCTCAGTGACGTAATGGGGCATCATGGAAATGGTCAATGCTGATGTAATTTACGATCTACCACAAAGTGAACCTTAGGTTGCTAAAGAGTAGTTTTGTAATGGTACAATATATCAGATTACACCATATCTTGTTCCAATCCTTGCAAGTTCACTCTGAACAGATTATTTCGGGGTCTGTTAAGCAGAATTAGGTTGATGGTGTTTATATCAGTGTTAATCAGTCTGATTCAGGCACATGTTCAATAGTAACGAAAGAGCTCGGAAGGACTGATAGCGACAGTGTATAGTATGTTTTCAGACAATGGTGGAGATCAGCCTTCAAAGATAATAACTTCAAAAAATAGAAAAACGCGGGTAATGAACACAATGGTAAAAAAGAGATACAAACACCTACAAAGAACTTTGACAGTCACTTTCCAATTTAAAGGATCGACAAACAATAAACCGTGAGATTCTACGCAGCTTACAAATTGCTGAGTCAATGTGGTGGAAACACCTTGTGAATTTTTTAAGTATAACCACACATTCCATTTTTAGAAGAAGACATCCATGAGACAGCACGCCTTTAAGTCTCAGTGCTACGAAGATGTGTAAACCAATCATTAATCATGGATTACCGAGAAGCAATCCACTGTCAACAATTGCGTAACTCTACTACGTAACAAACACGAAAGGTGAAATTGCATTGGCCAAACTCACTTCAACATGTTTCCTGTACTATCTATTTTACTACAAAATGACTGAATACAACCTAATGCTTGTCATCGATTTTACTACATTTCCCACAATTTCCCTATTTTTCTACCATACCTATCTGGGTTTTATCGGCTTACATTCCGGCCTGATCATATTAAAACAATCTACACTACTGTTCTTAGTTGCCAAACGCAGATGTTCGTGCCTGAATACAAGGTATTATGTAACTGTAGACTATACTACCGTCGGAACAAGACGACATAATTAGTTGCGGGTAGTGGTTGCAAAGAAACTGGGTTACGAACTGCGGCACTGATTACAACCTTTCACAAATGAAAATGCCTCACCGAGCTCAGATTCGAGACAAGTCATTCATTATGTAATAGTTCAGCATAAGATTAAAAGATCTATAATTAGTAAACTGAATCCGAGTTCACAAGGTACTTCCAGTATTCATTATAAACAATAGCCTACTATTCTACTGCCATAGAAACGAAAAGTCACACAATCTGCCATCTTTATCTTCGGTGAGTTGAATTGATTTGAAGTTCATTGGGCACCTTAGTTCAACATGTTAAGTCCCAAATCACTCAGGATCGATTTGATAAGTTTGCTCTTCAGCGGCGGCACAACTGTTCACAGGAGCTTCTTCTCTGGTCACAGAATCCTGAACAACTTAAGCATTCTCGTTGCAAGTCGGCTTTGCAGGCCTGCAAACATTCCGCAAACCATGAACTTCCTAGCGAAGAGCACTCTGTTTTGTTATAGCATCCACTACTTATTCTCCCCTTCTCTTCTTTTTATTCACGCACAATAGATGATAACTGCGTATGTCAATTACTTCTTAATATAACTGGTAAATGTACATCACAATCATACATGAAATACCCGTTTCAAATAGCAGCAGAGGGAGACAGTATTATGAAGTCTTATGGAATGATAAGCTGGCATTAGCCAGCGGGCAAAATAGGTTACCAACGTGCGTCAGTCATGCTTCTTACTCATTTCAAGGGCATTTATGGATCAAATACCAGTCCAGTAATCTCGACCGGGAAAATGCGACTTAGAAATACCACCGCGAAAGAATAATCTCGGATCATTTGACTGGTACAAGCATGTCTATTTTCCGTTTGCTTACGTCTCTGGCCATAACCTCATAGGAAAGATTAAGTAAACTTGATTTTGCAAAGTGTATAGTGTGTGTCACTCAAGACAATCCGGAGTCGAATCTCTGACATAAAACAATGTAAAACATCAGTGCACTCTGCAATAGGCATACTCTCCGGCAAGATTTTGTCCACACTAAGTAAGAGACTCAAGCGTTTGGATTCTCTGTTGTAGATGATAGAGCATTTTCTATAATGAGCAGAACGTTATAAGTCTGAAAATAGTAAGATATGAGCCTTGTTGTCCATAATGATAAAGAGAGGCGAAAATTGACACTTTGGTTACAGCCAGTGCAACCAGACGGCACTGCCGATCCAGTGAGATATAGTGGAAATGTGTACAGAAACCCTATATGTAGTAAAGCCTATTGATCGAAAAAAACCCACAACTAGTAAACCGATAAGATCTGGGAGGCGATCAACAACAGACTTCACCTAAATAACAGTAATAGAGACGGAGTCGAGAAATGAGGCGAATATGGATACCAACAAGAAAAGGAACACACTTGTGTTCTAACTAACCCTAACCCTAACCCTAACCCTTGTCGATAAAATGCAGTTGACAGATTACGTTTCTTTGGCCAAATTTTACTAGGTTCCATAACATTCAGTTCTTGAAACATCTACAGGAAGACGTATTTCACCCGATTTTACTTCAAGAACAGACATTTACTTACAATAAAAAATTATGATCAAGTTCCATTACCTTTGTTAACAGTTGCTTTGACAGTTAAGACATTGCCACCTTGTGTAGTAACACTTGCTGTTTCCATTACACTACTTGTTCTACTATTCCTTCTTGTAGGGCTGTTCTTAGCACTGTATGTCGTGGGTCCTGAATATACATCCTCTCTCTCATAAAAATCAAAATTGACCCCATGTCCATTGCGTGATGTGGTAACTGCAGTACATCCTCCACTTCGACAGAGTGATACTGGGACAACCCCATATACATAACCAAGTGCAATGGGGACACCAACCCCCACTGTCAAAGCAGCTAAGAATGGTGACATTACAATTGATAAAGTCACTCCTCCAGTTATTGCAATATTCCGCTTATGAACTGAATCACTGAAGTCAAATTTGTCACGAATCTGAAAGATTGGGAAATACAAAACACATTGGTCATTATTGGAAACGTCTACGTAATTACATAAAAACTATTTAAAACATGATGGGGAGAAGACGTCCTTAATAAAAACAATTTCTGACGTGAAATTTTAGATGAGATCTTCAAGAATCCGGAAACTGATTTAAAAAATGTTTTACAACATCCAGCATCCCCACGTTACTTCACAACAACATGCTTTCAAAAAACACTTCTCACAACAGAAATAAAGAATATACAGATAATGTTTCATAATGCACAAAAGCACTTTCAAAATAAAATTTACAGCAATCAACACAGTAGTGGCATAGTGGTAGAGTATCAAACTCATAATCCAAGGATCGTCAGTTCAAACTGACCCTGAGCTTGCCTTACACGATCCCGGAGGAACTGTGCTCTCTTATCTGCTCT
>JAAAKL020000617.1:27140-39135 GCA_010016065.2 Carybdea cf. marsupialis auct. non (Linnaeus, 1758)
GGGGGAGAAGGCGGGGGGGGGGGGGGGGGGGGGGGGGGGGGGGGGGGGGGCTGCAAGCATGAATACATTGTCATCTGAAGGGGAAAAGTAACCCCGTTCCTACTAGTGGCTTTGGCCTTCAATTGGATGAAAAATAGTAGAATAAATATGTTTAAGCAGTCATGTCTTTGGTGCCAAAGTTAAGCAGCAATTATGAACTGATATGCTTGAGGTTGAACGTTTTCTGATCCTAGCCATAGTACATTGTCTGTACCAGCCAAAAGATTGTAGCTGTACTTGATAATATAAAAGTCTGGTACCTATGATCATTAAACCGTTTTTCTGTACTGCAAGAGTACATTGAATTGATGACGAGACTTCACAGATTCCGGTAGTAAAGCACACAAACACAAGTGACATCATCAGACAAAGCAAACCTGAAATTACTGGGTGTTTCACATATAATCTGTAACTATATTTGATCCACCAATATATATAAAACAAAGAAGCCCATCCAAAGAGTGCTTGAAGTTTGTAACAGAGCACTTGTATATCATTTGAAGTAATATCATGTACATAAAGCATATAGGGACTGATGTGACAATGAATAGAAAACAAACCACTTTGATAGATTTCAACCTTCAAATCAGAGAGATAAAACGTATCAGGATCTTTGGGTATTTAAATAATTTAATAGGCATATATTTAATTCAACAATGTTTAAATAGATCTGTAGTTACATTGTCTGGGTGTATTTTAAAGAATTGATGGTGTGAAATGCTGTAACGCACTTAAAATTAGTTTATGGTGATGTCAAGGGAACAATTAAAGGTATTTTTTCAAATAAAATCAAAATTGGTAATGTAGGTTTGATGGAGATCAGAAATTGGATGAGAATACAAAAGATGAGCACAACAGGATATGTATAAGGTATTACTAATTGACAAGCCCACTAAATTTGATAAAGAACCTAGCTGTTGGACTTAATTACTTCACATTTGATAGTTACATAGCATTGAATGAAAGAAGGAAGTAGGTGGGAAAACAAAAGGTGAAGGAGGGCAAGGGAAAAGGTTAGGAGGAGTGAGAAAAGAAAGGTGACATGTAAGAGAAGGAAAATAATGATTAAGTAAAAGTAGAGGGATACAAGGGTATGCAAGAAAAAAGATTAAGGAGGAACAGCACCCAAGCTCTCATCAAAGTGGGGGGGGGGGGAGGGGTAAAAATGTTAACAAAAATGGCATAAACATCTAAACATACCCTCCTGCCAATGTAAATAGGAATTCCAATCATCATAGCAGGCAAGACAACACCTGCTGCCAATGCTATGCCCACTGGGGCACCAATAAGTGTTCCCATTTGCCACAGGACTTTCTTCTTTCTACTCCATGGCTTCTTTCCCCAAAATGTACATCCAGAAGGGCTGTAAGCAGAAAAAATGCATAACACATACATGTAAAATTGAACAATCCACATCAATTAAATGAATATACATACATTGTAGCAGTCCAAACCCTATACACATTCAAAGAACTCAATTGTTAAAGCTTTGCATGGCAATTTTAACTGATTTTTGAATGGCCAGGGTTTTACAGACCTTACATAGTACTAGTTCTCATCAGCTACTAAGAAAAAACTATGCTACAGTGAGTCAAACTTGAATCTAAAAAGAGTCCAAATGACACAGGTTCCATTTTGACAAAGTTGTAAAAGGGTCTTGGGGGTAGTCAGAACATACTTTATTAAAGTTTCTTTCACTCATCTGAGTGGGCAGAGTAAGTGGCAAAAAGCGAAGTATTGTAGATTTGCATGTGAGAGGGACTGGTAGAAAAATATGATTGCATAGTGTAAGATCAGCATAGATATTCTATTGGCAGCAAGTGACAAAAGACAGATAATGTTCTAACGTTAGTAAAAAAGCAACTATCTAGGTTATTAAAATAAAAAACAAAACAAAATTGGTCAATGATTTCAAGGAAAAGCTGCAATGGACTGGACTAATATTACAACAAAGTCCCCAATTACAGAATCAACATCTGCATAACTTTGCATAAAATGTGGAAAAAACAGCTATAGTGTTGAACCACACTGGGAAACATAAAGAAAGCAGAAAGAGACTAAAGTAAGTTATCTAGAGGCAGTAAAGGGAGACTGCATATATACATCTGAAAAAGTAATGTAGACAGTAACAGAAAAATGAAAGGCTAGAGAGGGTTTATGCATCCCAACTAAGGTGATGTTCCATTTTTGGGTTCTTTGACAAATCGGTTTACCAAAAACAAATGCATTTCTATACTGTTCTGTGCTTTGCAGTCATTCTCTTGTCTTCAACAAAAAATTACAATAACACCTTGCATAAAGATGTGATGAAGCATTGTTTAAAGAAGTATAACAGCAGGGAGGAGAAATGTGTGACCAATCTAAATTACACCTTCATAGGTGAAGTAGCAAACTCAACACTTCAATTGTTAAAATGGGTTTGTATAATCCCCAATGCAAGGGAAAGAATCAGAGATTTTGAAAATATGTACGTTAGCCCCAATTGTAAGAACATTCCATGTTATTTGCTGAGGATACAAAAGGCCTGACTTCTAGATGCAAAAGCACCTGCACTTGATGTAATGCACTGACAATTTAATGGTATAAATACATAGAATATTAAATTCTGTCTGTGGCATTTACAACAAAGTGTTGGCCAAAAAACAACAATTTAAAACTAAGGTTTCAGCACAATAACTCTTTAAAATATTAGGTCTGTGGAACACCTCTTTACACCAGCATTTATAAATGCTGTTTCTATTTCCCCAAATCGAAGGCTATTTAAAAACATCAAAACTGCCACTTCCAAAATATGAATGGGGGAGGAAGTGGGGCACTATCTAGTCCTTTAAGTTATACTCCACTACAAACATATACCACTCTTTATTACCAAAATTCATCATATGACATTTTCATTCTTATGTTCACTAAATAATCACTCTTTCAATTACATATTCTCTAGCAATAAGAAAAATTGCAAATCTGAAGACCAGTATGACATCACTGTGATGACATATATAAAAGTATCTGCTTTAAATGATGTGAACATTTAACTATTTAATAATTTTTCTTGTCACACTTCTAAAATGTTGTAGAAAGTATCACCTTTACCATATCCTCCAGTTTGCATTAATACTATATTTAGTTACTCAAATGACATCCTCTCAGCCAAGGTAACAATTGAAAGCGTAGTATTGCATGTTTGATGAAGGGCTTCTTTAGCATAAACTATTGAATAAAGCTTGAGGTTGATTTTAAAAAGCCATTGTTGAGTAACTGTAGTTGCTATATGACTCAATGCAAACCCAGTGTCACACACTGTTTTGTTTGTCAAACTACTGAACTAATAACACCATTTACGAATCCTTAAAACTGTAGAATTTGGAGGATTGCACATACTGGGAGATGGAAGCACCCTAACAAAGCACTTGTAACAACCCCAATGAATCCTGAAACCCTTATTTAACAAATACATTGACTAGTAACTATGTTACTTAAGTGGAAGATCACACAAACTACATCTCAAACAATCATGTAAGTTGCAAAGACACACAACTGTCTATCATTCAATGAAATGGATCAAATGGTTTTCTTTTAGCTCAAATGCCAGTTGTAGTCTAGCACATTGTTGCACAACCTTGTGTGGCACTCAGCATCATTTATTTTCACTATCTTATTGAGATCTGTGAAAGTAACATTTCCAACACACTACAGTGACATGCAACACCTCCATCAGCTTCTATTTTATGGCCAGAGCAAGTGTTAAGGTTTCCGTATCTTAAATATTTTGATCTTCTTGGATTTTTACAGGCTTCTAGCCCAAAATGCAATTGACAACATAACCTTTAAAGACTATGCTGTTGTTTTCTTCAGACATGTGTTCTGAAAAATTAATTTTTCTGAATTCCACTATACGTAGCCAACTATACCTTGAAAATGTATAGTAAGCACCTTAATAACAGAACTTTAAAAAGTACTTTAAACTGCTTACGAAATAATTAAGAGTCAGGTGATTTGGCAGATTTTGTTCTGTTTCTTTGGGGGGAGGAGTGGGGGCTCCACAACGTTGAAAAATGATAAATTGTACAATGACATGGGATTTTGACAGATACATATGTAAATCAGGGCACTAAGCAAGAATAACACCATGATAAGTTATATAATATCTGGAAATTTCAATAGGAAAAAAGTAGGCCCATGTAAAAAACAATCTGCTGATACATATTATTACCCCACCCCCAACTGAAAATGGCCCTTTTTGTAGAATTTTCAGATTCAAATTATTCATTAAATGAGAATCACCTGAAAGAGATGAACTTTCCAGAAAATGTCTATTACAGAAGTGAAAAAATGGTAACAATTTGGAACAAATTGAAGATCATACTTAACCACTCCATGTTGTTTACTTCATGGATTATGTCACCGAAACATCAGCATAAACCAATCACCTTCATACTTCCCACATGGCTACCTTAATTATAGTACTAAACTTTAAACATGTTTCAGCTTTATTGGTCTTGGGCTATGTCCCAAAATTTTTGTATTTTACACAGTTGTCATGTCAACCAGGAAAAACACACATCTAGCATCTTTGTCATTGGTATGAAACTACATGTATCAAGTGTATATTGTACCTGTGCTTGGACAGCCCAGCCTTGTCACACATGTGTGTCACGCTGAACATGCTTGAAGAACACGTGAAGGGTACAAGTGACTTTGGTCTACTCAGCCACTTTCACTCTAATTCACAGAGTAGGTTGCTCAGCTGATGGAACAGTTGAGACCTCATACATCATATCGACGGGAGAATCCATCAAGTGTATATACAACAATTTTTACTTAGTATTTTAATTCTCCACAGCAACAACATGTAAATCACCGATTTGAGTCTATAGAACATGATAGGAAACTAAAGATATAGTTTTGAAATCATAGGGGCAAACTGGAGATGGCAAAAATTCTTGCAAAACTGCATCCTTCATGCTTATACATTACACAACAATACACTTTAAAAATGATAATCTGTTTGGAGTGAAGGAATAAGATTTCAAGCTTACCCCTTAGTTTTGAGATGGTCTAACATTGTGTCAATCCCGTACAATACTAAGATGCAGCATTACAAGGCTGGTACACCTTCACAAAGAATGACCCAGAAGCATATTAGTCTTTATTCAGTCTTTATTCAGATTAACAAGCCTGAATGTATTGCTATTAGTTCTGAACAATAAATTTATAGTTTTCGTTAATATACATTGAGTAGTCAGATCATAAAAATCATCTGTTCTTTTATTTCTCAATAAACTATTACAGTTGACTTCAAAAACCTGATAAAAGGATATCAAACCAAGATTTAGTCTGGTACCCCACTTTTCTATAATGTTATTCTAATTCCATTTAAACACATGGCCCTTTTTGTTTTTGATGTCTAATATACAAAATCAAATAAAAGAACAAAGTTTGTTTGTTGATTGTCAACTGCCAGACATGGGTTACGCAGATTCATCCTTCAAGGCTTAGCAGAAGGAAAGTAAAGGTAGAAAAGGCTGCTAGATGAATTGTAGGGTGAGTACTGTTCCACACAATTTGAACTTGACAGAGGTTCTTGATTACAGTAGTCAACCAGGAAGAATTTGGAGGATGTATTTGTCCTTTCTCCTGTACTAAGTTCTTTGTGTTGGTGTTGCTATCTGGCCTCTCAGATTGTTTTTTTTTATTTTGACTATGACTTTTATGTTTCTTCGTAAGTTACATGTTCACTATGTACTACTAAGTTTTTTCTTGTTAAGTATTACCTTGTGTCAATTGCAGTATCTTGTGGTACAGTGAACAACTATCTTTTGTTTATTCCTTCTTATTTTTACTGTTTACTCCCCTTTCTTTGCTGGGTTTAAGTTGCCTGATCACTTGTGTCCTTTGTGTTTCCAGATTGTAACATGTGTTGGCAGTAAGGGTGATTAACATCATAATAACTCATAATGGAGCAGACAGATGAAGGAACATAAGTTTCGTAAGCTCACTGAGAGCAAGAGTCAATTTGTAATGTGTAAATAAAATTTTTTAACTAAATGACTTTTTATCTGTTTTAGTTTTACTATTTCATACTTATTTATACATACTTAGGAACATATTTCATGCTTACTGGGTTCTATATTTATGCACTTCTGAACTGAAATATTTACACTACCCACTTAGTAGCCCTTGAATGATACACATTGTTTCAAATAAGCCAACATGTGAGTTTTTCCTGACAGCCTTTCTACCTATTTTATGTAGTTTACAACTAGGCAACTTGAACTTGTTCTTCCATGAATCCTCACAAGGTTATTAAACGGCATCATTTAACAATACACAACAATAGATAGATATAACTAAACTCAAAATCCCCTATGTGCATAAAATTAATAAACAACAGAATAGATATACATTTTCCTGAAAGTTTCAATGTTGTCTTCATCTGAATCCTGATGACTCAACAGCTGCATTGAATAGTGTGACAGTTAAGTTGACAATTCTGGAAGTCAATTGCAAATCCTCACCACCACCAGCAACCTAATCTATTCTGGTTCGTTTAATGCTTTAGCAGTGCCATTCCCATATCCAAGTACTCGGGCAGACACTGGCAATCATGGTATACACATTCTATCAATAAACATGAATACATATGGTGTTGCAGAGATCAAACTCAGAACATCTCACATCCAAAACAACAACTCAACTACTGCACTAAATATATATATATATACACCTAAATCTGTTTAATCATTGACATGGAGAGGTGGTCATGAAACTTGTGTTCTGACCTCATACTTCACTTGTGTGCAATACAATGGTTTCAAGAAATTAAAGGTTATATCAGCACAGCAACCTACTTTACTGAGGAGGATACCAAGAAACAAAACCTACCTGAGGTAATGGAGGTCTGAAATTTCCTTCATGCATAGCCAACAAAACTCAGCACCACAAACTGCACATGTCATATGATTGCATGAACCATCATCCATTTTGATTATCAATGCTCCACATCTTGGGCAAGGCTTCATGTCCTCATTACCACTGGAGCCACGTCGTTCTGAAGATGACACTGACCTTATTTCTAGAGAGTTTCTCAACCTAGCTGCATCACATGTTGTGTTTGGGTGCCAAAGCTGTCTACAATGATAGCAGAACTCTGTTTTACAACCTGGCCTTGCACATTTTAACTGAGGGCAACTTGCACATCCTGCAGCAATCACTGCATATCCACAGTCTGGTGCTGGGCACCATCGTATATCTGGAATAGCTACAAGTGCCCTACGTAGAGTGAATTCTTCATATTTCAGATACAGTGCTTCATCATTTAATATTCCCTTGATATCTGACGGATGAAATACTTCAGAGCATTCGGGGCAGCTGACCATGACTCTCCATTCCTTGATTGCAATGGTAAGATACTGCCGAAGGCAATCTATACATGTCCGATGTTCACATGTTATTAAGACTGGGAACGTACTAGCTCCACGTGAAACAAAACATACATTACACATCAAAACTTTTCCATCTTTCTCTACGGAGCTCCCATTCTCTTCTTCAGATGAATTACTGTGCTTTGACTTCTTTGATCGCTTTCCGAACCTAAACCTACTCCGTTTTACCTTTGTTCCACCTGAGTCATTCTCAGCATCAGCCATTTTCTGAAAATTATTTGCCAAAATCTGAAAAGAATAGATATAAAAGCAAATTAATTGAAATGAAATTGTACATTTTATAAGTTCTAGATCATATTTTTCAGATCTTGCAATTGCAAAGCATCCACAGCAATTCTGGATGCCAAACAATCATTGAAGTATAGAGCTGAGATAATTAACTATACCTCTTTATAACTATGAAGCCCAATTTCCACTGTGTAGGATGTTCCCTTGCAATTGAGCAACATCCCTCTTGAAACTGCCAGGTACCTACTGTGCCTGTAAAATTCTTCTCATTATCCTCTAAACAAACATCCTTATTACTAGAACTCAACGCCCACTATATACTAAAACTAGTGGCATGCTACTGCAATTGCCTTCTCTACACTTGTAAGAGTGCCTCCTGTATTTTGAGTTTAAGATGCCATACCCTGGAAATAAGTAAATATGAGAAAGTACCCATATCAGGCTTCCAAACATTACTATCTTTTAGGTACTGTTGGGAGTGACTTTTTAATACTCTAAGCTAGATTAGTAGTGAACCAAAACCTGATCTAGTTCTATATGATCAGAAAGACTCACTCTTGGATGGAAAACAAGAATTGATATCACAATTATGAGCCTAATACCCTTAATGTGGACATACCCTCTCCCTGTATATTTTCCAGGCTTCATTATAACCATGTTCATTAAAAGAAGAACAGGCCATGCCATAATACATTGTGAGTAACATAAAATCTTGCAACATTCAAAATAGAAAGACTGGAAGTAGAATGATCATAATAGTACAATAAATGAGCAATTTGCATGGTATTTCTATTTTTATACATGTTCCTGCTATCCAAAACGGATATACCATAGATAGTTAGGCAGATAGATGTAAATCCACTATTCAGGGTGTTGAGACCTTACTATTTTCAGCACCACCTATTTTTCACCTGCCATATACTTGACCTTAACTAAGTACTATACTAGTTTCAAATTGGCAATTGCAACAATAAATAATACAGAAATTTTGTATAAGCAACTCCTACCAAAAGAAAAAGATTCTGAATGGTTACAAATCGTAATGTTATGTAATGTCAAATGAACACTTGAAATTAAGGATACCTGACAAATTCATCACATCAAAGCATCTTTTTACTAGCAATCTAGCACTTACTCATATTCATAGGACGCTATTCAATTCAGTGCAACTCGCAGTGTTACATCATATCATCAACCCGTAGCACCTATAAATCTACATATACTCAGGAAGAACCTAACAAGTACAATAAACTTATTATGACCAAACAACAAAACCTTACAATACTCGACATGTTCGATTTACGATACGCAATGAATAAGGATGACTGTGAATGAATAAAGGCGCATATTACAATGAAGATCATGACTATCAATTGTTTGCTTCAGAAAAAAATGTTTTGGAGATACTAAAATATCTAGTGTATATCAGTGTCAAAGGAATCGATGGCCAGTAAATTGAGGCTGCAATAGTAAACTAGCCCATACGGAGACGCTCTACAACCTTGGAACGGATATATACGTGACGAAAAGTACGTCTTGGAACGGCATATATACGTGACGAAAGTACAAAATTATATCGACCACATTGCTCTGGTACAAGAAGCAACAGCGAACAACGAAACAGGTGATGTTACATGTAACGGCAGACATTACAGCTAGTTTCAATTTATTATCATTTAACGTTCCACTCTAGGAAGTAGGCACACAACAGCGGCAATATTTACTACTCGGTCACAGCAAGCGCGTTAAGTATACTTTGATCAAAACAAAAAGTCAGTGGTGATAGAAATATGTAGGACTACAGGCTTCTCATTCCTAGCACGCTTGCATCAATCAGCTTTGGATTCAGCAACAAAACAACTTATCCATAAAACTGGGAAGGCTTCTTCAAATATCAGAGTAGCCTAAAGAGTTACAATATCATTTGCTGTCTGAGAATTCAGCTAAGGCGAGCAGATCATTTCTACAATTATTGGACAGTTTTAAAATCTTTGCGATACGTCTGGTTTTAATTACAAACGAAACTACCATGTAATCGCATCCTGGTTGCCTTTAAGCCACATTATTACCCATACAACATGGAAGAGAATTGCTCAATTGAGAACAACGGCTTGTGAAGAGAATTTCGATTCTGTTCACATCAATGCAATCGTTCTAAGACTAGCAAAACAACAAGCCCTACCTCAAAATACTAAGTTTATCCTGTCTTTGTGACAACAGCTGGAATAAGATGAGAGACTGGCAAGAAATAGCTTGAGTTAGTACGCTGCTTAAAACAAGCCAAGCCACAACAGCGATACACTTCGTTTGCAGCCACCTTCCACAATTGCACCTGCCTTTCAAAACAATTTAGAAACGTAAGCCAAACCGTTTTAAGGACTCTGTGATATTCCTGAAAGGTACCTAGGGCTTTATCGGTAGCTGCTTTTTATCGGATACTAAAGGAACCTTGCCGAAAAATGGAAAGCTGCGGGGAACTTGCAAAGGTCTCCAAATCCGACAGAGAAGCGACAAACTCTTCCTTAGGCAAGCTATCCAATCCAGGCAATAACTGAAACTCCGAATACCTCGAGAGTGAAACTCCAGTCAGCTTGTAAGGAAGCCCAGTACAAACGTTCCTTGATAGCCTCAACTAAGACCACTGAAATATGTGACGCTATCAAATGTGTGAAAACAAGATGGTGAATCATAAAGGAAAACAGTAATTCGTCAAATATGCTTACAGAACCGAACTCCTTCCGCAATATAACCCTTTCCTTGCTTGTTAGTTATTCACACTAAGCCTCCAAAGATAAGTCTTCTATTTAATTTTACTGCACTGTGTACATCACTATAAAACAGAACTATTCAATAAAATCTCCATTCCTTGAATTTATATTACTACAAACGTTGTTGTTTCGAAGACAACTCACTCTTGTTATGGTGAACGTTTGAAGACACCAACAGAGAGATGAAAACGAGGCTCCGTAGGTGCAAGCGAGTTGACGTCATTAGGCCTAGTCTTCAAAATGGATTGAGTCACAGCAGGAAGTCATGCGAAACCAGTTTCAACAAGAGAATTTGTTGGATTGTGACGTAAGAGAAGCACCTTGTAAATGATTTCCGTCCTGATCTTGATAAGTAATAAAGACAGCAAACACAGGAACATAAGGACGATTTCCAAACGGGAAAGGGGGATATAGGGGGTATACACGCCATCTAGGGTCATCACCCGTTTCTCAACGTTTTCAAGGGAAATGCCTTTTTTGTGTCAATGCTCTTGATTTCTGGAGAGTGTATGATATCCAGCGAAATCACAATAAATGAGGTGATAGCCTTGATTTCCAGGTGAGAGTAGGGGTAACCTAGACATGATCTTAGCTTTACACGGAGGTCCTTATGATAGGTCCGAGGGTCAAACATGAGGAAATTCATATTTGTCGCATGTTTCACAGTGTATTTGGGCCGTCTGTCTCTGCCTCATTTTCTTACGTTGACTTACTGAAAACAATAGGATGAACAGAAAACAAAGAAAAACAAACTAGAAAAGTAAAATTAATATTGAAATGACAAGAAGGAGGAAAAGACAATATGTCTTGGCTGTTGCTCGCACCATCTTGCAGAGTCATTCGCCCGAGTCCTTTCTTTCAAATTCGTTTGCCCATGTAATGTCACGGTCGGACATCGAAGTGGTTCACACCTTACATAATGTTGTCTCTCCATCTCTTGTGGTCTTCCCCTATGCTTTCTTACTGGTAATATAACTTCCATCGCTACTCGTAGAGGCTTCCCATCCACATTCCTTACGTGCACGTGTCATCTACACTCAGCTTTTTTCCTCGATTTCATTTACCCCTAATCCACCTCCTTATACTCCGTTGGCCCTCAATGTCACTCCTTTCATTCTTCTTGAAATTCTCATTTTAGCTCTTTATAATGTTTTCTATCCTTTCCTTTTCCATTTTCATGACCATTACACCACATAGGTGAACTGAGCTCATTTATAATGCTGTAAATTTTCACCTTGAATCTCAAGGGCATCTTCATATCATCAATAAACTTTTGTATCTCCCTGTCCTTGGCGAAGGCAGATGATACCTATACTCTCGCTGCAGCATGTTTTCCTCTAATGGCATCTGTTGTCACTTTAGGTATTTGAACCTCAGGACCTGATTGAGTTGGGTGTTATTTTTCTTCCTGGTGTTAACCTGAAATTTTCCCCTGCTACTTGCCCTGGCCTCCTCTTCTTGCCACTTACTTTCACTCCTTTTTATTCCAGACCTATCTGCCATCTCAGCTATCTTCTC
>JAAAKL020000618.1:0-39133 GCA_010016065.2 Carybdea cf. marsupialis auct. non (Linnaeus, 1758)
ACACAAAGCTTGTAAACAAAGTGACGCAACATGGCGGACTTTCCCGCGCTATTTTAACTAATGGGGGCCAGTACTCGTGACTACACTTTTTCGTATTTGGAAACAATGGGAAGCTCGATCCAGTCTTTTTTACAGATCAGTGGTACAGCCGCTTCCAAACTAATAATGGACCTCATTTTGGCACTTAAGAGATATCTGTAGTGGTCGATGCTGATTATTTTGTATTATCTAGCGAAGCCCGCACTGTCCGTATTCTTTGAACACACAAATGTCTGAACTCTTTGGGTGAATACTTCCGACTGATCACCTTAGACTTAAAGAACGGCATACGAACAAAATATTGGATTTACAAGTTCATGAAATTACAACAGTGTAGGTGTTGAAGCCCATATATATAAAGCTCATCTCAAAAATATTGATATGAGTTTCCTCTTGTAATTATGTGACTATAGGTTCTCAAAGCACAATTGCAAATTTAGAATTTGAACTCAATTGATTTTGTGAAACTTGGACAAGACAACCTTTTCGAATTACCACGTCTCGGAAGTACATTTTTCAAGGATTTTGGGCAGAAAAATACGAATCCCCCTATATGGCGTCAAGGTGATGCCGTCTGAAGTTAAGCAAAGCTTCACTTGAAGAGTTAAACGGTATTACGTAAGATCGGAACGCATAAAATTTGTGATGTGCTTTCAATCTATGAATGTGAATTACATAAAATATGCAAGTGTAGTCAAAAAATGAAACAATTTCCCACCCTTTAAGTGACAAAACAAGTTCTTAACTTAACGAGATTTTTATAGTAAAGCATTTATGAATATTGCTACTACAGGTACAGCTTTACTTCTAAATGTAGAATACAACAGATTATTTGGATTCAAGTTAATAAAAAAGGCTCCTTGCTTATTGCGAAACGTCCTTATAAGGCTCATGATCTTCACCTCAATTTTCCCAAAATGTCTGATCTCAATAAATTCACGAATCATAACCGAATGAAAAAGTTGTTGACGAATTGAAAAGCAACATAAAACTATCACTCCAAATGTTAACCAATTTCTGTTCGTCGCTTCCGTACATTTGCTCTGTATTGTTTTTCATTTCTGATATGTAAACGTCTGGTGCTAATTGGAGTCAATTTCAAGAACTCGCTAACGTCTTTTACAACCACATCTCCCTGTTTAATCAACACCGTATTGGGTTCTTCTTTGTTGTAAAAATAGACATTACAATGCATAAGATACAAAAATAGATAGAAAATCTACCCAGCTGAGAAGAATAAAGCCAGGCATTGGCATTTTCCAAGGTAAACTTATTTTATGATACTGACCAGACATGCTGTGACATGCCATTTTTTTAAAATGGAATAACAATGCTTGGTGATGTAGAGTCGGCCATCAAGGAAATGTTTTCTCGTTTCAATGCAAAATTCCTTTAGTCGTTTCATTTGTCACTCATTAATTCAACTCACTTAGTGTAAGTACTGAACACAGATTGGATTGAGAAAAAAACTTATATAAAATGTACTGGAGTATATAAGCAAAAACCTTTTTTAAGGCATTGTTGGTGATTTTATAAGCCAAACAAATGAATAGTGCTTACTTGTTCCAGCTAATTATCAATGAAATGTATGATCATTTTATAAACGGACAATTGCGTTGTTGGTGTGTCACATCACATCTAAATGCACCTCTCAGTTTATCTATGGAGGAATATCTATCTGTCAAAGATTCTTAAAGGAATGAGATGGCTTCTCTTTTAATTTATCGTGCTTTGAAGCAGCTGAACTATCAAATTTTGCCATGAAATGCAAAAGGAGAATAAAAACAAGCACATAATGTAAAAACAGATTAGTCATTATGGATTCTATCCTGCATAACTAGTGCTTATAACAGAGTTTTCCAAGTTATTTGTGCTTTCTCCATAATATTGACTAATTCAAAATAGCTGAAATGCTACTGCTTTTCATGCAAATTCACAGTTTGTCACAAGGAAACAACTTTGAAAGAATTAAGAGTGACATGAGCAGCGACGCAGCTACTGTTGCAAACCATAGAGTGACTTAGAAAAAGCACTACATAAACAATCAGTAATGGATAGGGTGCTTTCTATCCTCTCCTCACGAAATATTTCTCTTTGACGGTAAACAAAGTCAGAATACATATTTCACCAAGATATTAAAGTTGTGGGCAATATTAGAAAGAAGCACAAACGAAAAATTTATTCTGCTTGCTTGTCATGCAATCTTCAAAGTTTGTATCGTAAAGCTTGTAAACAATGTGTATTATCAAACCTCCATTGAATACATACTGCATAGTACTACTTGTGAAGCTTCAAGTGTTTTTTATACACCTTCTAGGTATCGAAACACCTTAACAAAGAAAAACTATGCACAATGATATCAGTTGTTTCTTGGTACAATTGTCAACAGAAGTTGTGCTATACTTCTTGTCGAATCCAGGGTGAAAGTATTAGTTTCATCAGCAAAAATCTTCAGTGCCATATGCCTAACTCGATTCTTTTTAGACACTATGTAGATAACGTTTGTGTAAGAAGTTATGGCTCTTTTAAAAAGTAAACAAACATCACTTGCGCATGCGTTTTGAGTACTTTAATACTCGCAGTTTTCCTTGGAAATTGAGAACAAAACAGCGTTTACTTTTCGACCAATTGCATGTTCAGACCGTTTGATACTACTTTGATAGGAGAAAAATAGGCAAGCGGGTTAAGGCTAATAAAATCAAGAGAGCCTTTAAGTATGCCAAATGAAGCAAGCTCTTAAAACCTTCAGAAGATCATTTCTTTAGTATTAATATATATGCAAGGGCATAATCCAGCAATTTCTGTTATAGGAAAAGTTCCACTATGTCACAATCTTTAAACATACAAGGACGTTGTCATATTTCAAATTGAGCTTCCTCCTTTATTTCTGCTCTATGTGTAAATACTTACAACATCATTCCTCGCTTACTGAAAGTATTGAAATATGAACTCGTAAGCTTTATATTGGGAAAACTTGATAAAACTCCCATCTATGCATTTACATCAAATGTTTATAAGTATTTTACTTTCTTGAAATAGCTTACAATGAAGCTAATGGTGGGCAGTGAGAGCTTATAATTGGTGGCAGTCCTTAACGATTTTGCCGTGGTTATATTGTTCTCTACTTTAATGCATTTTGTACCGAATAATGGATCTGGTGACCAACTAGCAATTTAGTGTGTTCAACTGTGAGTAACTTTTTGTCCTAGGCTTCATATATTATTCCTTGCCTATGGAGCAGCAGAAAGTAGACGCTTATTTTCCTCTATGCTGGCCATGGAAAGAAGTATGTATGCATCGAGAGATCCTTACATGTTAACATTGCACAGATCCTTTAAATTTTGTAAGTTCTAGAAATCACAAAATAGTTATATACTTGACTTTGAGTGATATAAATTCACTAGAATTCTATTGATTCTTGTGTTCCAATTGTGCATTTTGTTTTGCAGCCAGTGTTTTATTTATGTACACAGTTCACCGCAACGGCCATTTTGCATTCACGTTACTTTCACTGGCAAATCTTGTGGTTGAAAGCAAATAGATAAAAAAGTAATCGGTGTGCCATATTCATTGCAGCATATTGTTTTGTAACCTTTTGATTAACCATGAGCCAGTCAAAAAGGAAACCACAGTACAGTAAAGAAAATGTGGCGTGGCTAGAATCCTATTTCAACTAGATTTTCTATTTCGAAGATTTTGCGTTCTTGACACGGCTCTAAGGCTTACTGATTGACAACAGCAGCTGAAAACAAACTCCACTTTTGCTCTCTTATTCGGTAGGTACGGTTTTCTTTTGTGGTATTGGAATTTCATAGGTTGTTAATTACGTTTTAACAGTGGTCACAGTTTTAAGCAATAGGTTCGTGAAGTTCACATTTATGTTGGATGTAAAGGGTTAGAGAACGACAGTCCAGCTAAAACGGATCGAGTTTGTTTCATGCGTCAGATATCACTCGTTTTTTACACACATATACTAGGTTAGATTATGCAGTTGAGCGGGTAATCTGCAGACCAAAGAAGCGGAAGATAAATGTAAAAGATTATTTACATGTCAACAAAGCTGTACGAAGTAAAGCGTTAGTGACAATAAACTATAGTTGGTCTATTATTCAATGCTATTCCAAGCCTCATTTTTCTGATTCGGTTTGAACGTTAAGTTGTGGTTCTATGTTCCGCAAAGCAGAGTGGGATAGTCCGTTATCTAGAGTTAACCTTGAAGTATAAGACCTTGTTTTTCTTATTGGGTGATGTTTATCTTAGATGTTTGATATATTAGCCAAAGGCCAATAATTTTCTGTCTAGTACAATACATTCCTAGTCTCATGGGCTGCTCTTGCTAAGGCATTTAAGAGTGTAGCTTCCGGTATGTAAAGTATTCTTATTACTGTCATCAATGATTTTATTGTAAAAGTTGACAGCTGTCTACAAAACGTACCCTCCATGGTCTATGATGTGTAAACAAATTATGGATTAGGGCTGTTCATCTAAGAACCGTCACTTCTCTATGTCAAAAGAGAGCAGTTTTTATAAATTTCTTTAGTCTGCCAGTTTTATTTCTATGAATGGCTGATAATTCTGCCTACACACGGAAAAAGGAAGAATCCGTAGAATAATGCTGGGAAATTGCGGGGAAATGGCTACCGGTATTTGTGCATCCAAGTGATGGCATGTTTCAGTCTGATTGCAGTGATATGCAAGTTTCCATGCCTAAAGGCTCTACATTTTGGTGCTTAAATAATACCGCTACTTGCAACAAGGATATCTAACATTGGTAGACACAATCTTTAACAGATTCTGAATTGTAAATGAAATATAACCAGAATTACCATTTCTGCTACATGAAACAAATCCATGTCAAAAAGATAGATGCACTTTTCTATTAGTTTTCGTAATACTCTATCTGTAACTTTCCATTCATTCTCTTTTCTCACTATCTTTTAAATTTTATCCTTCACGCTTGTTTCTCGTTTCCTCTACAAATCCTCCTCCTTGTTATTGAGTATTACCTTGTACTCTCTAAATAGTGTTATCACTGAATTATTTTAAAGCTACGGCCCACGTTAATATCCCAGGTGTAAGTGGATATTCGACACTTAAACCTTCGCAGCACAATACTATTCATGACGTCATAAGGATCCACAAAGGTTTTCCGGCCCAGTGCCCCGAACCTTTCCAATCTGTCACTGATCTCTTGTGTGCATGTACATTCTTGTCTTGTTTCGATATTTTTGAGTGGTTACTATAGTGTTCGTTAAGATTTCTACTCTGAAAAGAAACGTAAATTGATGGACATGTTTTACTTGTATCGTAGTTTATTTCTAAGCCAAAAGGGACAGGGAATCGTTCTATCTGTCTTTTTTATAGATGTTTATTTTTCAAATTAAAAGTAGGCTGTGTTATTGGCAATGAAAAGCGACCTAAATTTTATTAACTTATATTTGGTATATTTATCAAACCGCCAGTTATCGTTTTGTGAGAACATGTTTTTTCTTATTTTCATTAGCGGAATATTTTTCTTCTCCTTGGCGAATTCTTTCCCCTGTAAATATTTAGTTTCGTTGTGCATGATTTATTACAAACACTCCTATCGGCGAACAATCGGATTTAGTAGCGCATTTCAAAACAGTGCATTGAAACATCATGTAAGCTAGATGTATGCCTAATAAAGCGATTTTTACATGTTGCTACATGCGAGCACGTAACTGCAGTTAACAAAACCTGAAACAATGAAAGCAAAAGTTTTGTTAAATTGAAGCAGCTTAATTCTTGATGAGGTCGAAAGTTCCTTTCTTTAAGCACTAGAACTAAATAAGTCCTGTAAATTTCGTCAAATATTGACACTGCATGTTTTGATCTAGACACCTGATTTAAAAGAAATATTTATCAAAGATATAATCACACGCCTCTCTCAATAATGGTCACAATGTTCACCAAGGCAATTGCATTATTACCGATGGTAATTCTTGCTGTTCTAGTTTTTAATGTTGTTGCCAATCCCAGATATAGGATTATGGGAATGATAAGAACATTTATAAGCAACAGGCATTCTTGTTTGCCAGATCAGTACTAAATACGCGCCTTTGATAAGTATCATTATGAACTATGGGAGAAATATTAGCTTTCTAAATTCAATAAAGGACGAGGAGGGAGTAGATACAACGTACATAATAAAAACCACTATGCTTATATAGTGATACGTCCATATGTTTCAGATTGCTGTCGGAACCAATCGCCAAAATCTTCAGTCTTTTTTTAACTTTCTAGAGATCCCAGACGTCTCCTAACTCTCAATACCAATATACGATTTCTACTTGTTGATGACCTCTTCATTTTTATCATTTCGGTATCGATCATTTACAACTGGGCAAGTTACGTCTAGAGGTATTTTTTACTTCAAGACTTGTTAACTTAATTATGTCAAATTCATGTACAATGCGGCCATCATGACAGTTTGTTTTCCTGGGCAGTTTCCTTAACCTTGTTTGAAACTAGGATGATGAAACCAGACATAGTCAATGTTTATGTGGACGTCAATTTACGTCTTGAGGAGACGCAAGTCTTTGATACCTAAAAACTCACACAATTTTGACAAATTATGCTGACACACCGGAACATGGAGCAAAAAGAGCAATTTCAATATATCTAATTGCCATATAAATTATATTTTATAGGAATAATTGCAGCAGAGGAATTTTCTGTACACGATATTTACGAACACAATAGGCCAACCATATGTAGATCTCCTAATCAAATCAAAGGAATAAAAATGAATTCTTTCTTTCACAAATAATTTTCGGTAAAATATATTTTACAGAGAAGAGGTTATGATCGAGAGACGTTTAAAAATATCCTTACAAATGAATGAAAGGGGATCACATTTCTTCCTTTAGTCAAAATTTAAGTACTCAAAAAGATAAAATATGGCTACGTTCCGACAAACGTGTGGACAGATACCTGTCCGAAAACAAGAAAGTTAAAAATCTCTATTGCCACTAACATAATCTTCAGACGAGAAACATGGTAATCTTCCTGTCTGGGCTCGTTTTATATATTTTGAAAGTATCTGCCTTACTTCATACATAACAGTTGAAATTCTTCAACAACTCTGCAAGAATTTCTATTCTAAATTAGCTTAAGACGTCCAAGTTATATTAAATGATAGAATTTATCTTGACCTCAGTAAAACTGCATAGAACTTATGAATTTGCCAAGCCGACGCCAGACATCATTGATAAATCTTGAAATCCTGATTTCTCTGCTATAGCTTCGTCGTAATCTCCAGAGTAGATCGAGGTTAATTACTACAAATCGCATGGAAAGAACCTTGATTTCATTGGCCTTGCTAATTAAAAACAAGAAAAGAAATAAGGAGCATTGACTCCAACGTGGAGACATTTCGTACAGTAAACAAAACTATCATTTCTCAGCGGTTGCTTGTTATCTCAACCTGCACAATATTCTCCAGATGTAATCTGCTTAAAATTCTGTTGAGAGACAAAATTATATTTACTTTATTAATGATGCGAGATTTCTTATCGTGCAGTTTCAATCTATACCCTGTCCCATGTAAGCCATGTTGTAAAATGTAAAATGATGTTACCTAGAAGTTAATTCAGTGTGGCTGACAAATTTTGCGAAGTTTAGCTATTATCTTTTGAAAGAACAAGCATCGATGCTGGTATTGTGAAATAGTCGATGGGGGCGATGACCCAGATTTCTGAACTTCAATACTGAAACGTATTAATCTCGTGGAGGCAGGCGGGAAAATAGGCCCACTGGAGAGAATTTAGTGCCTCAGGACCCTTCGCTGAACTGCATTGGAATACATCATACCATAGGTTTTCGCACTTTTCAAAAGCACCACTAGCATAGGTAGACCATGGAGGATCAAAATTGTTAGAATTTTTTTCGATTGCCGAAGCTAATCATCAGATGATAGAAAAAGACGTGTGTGTTGGTGCGCTTAGGTTTTAATTTCTTAATTAAATGTTGAATAATGAGACAATCATTTGCACCTTGATTTTACCAATAATCGGCAGTGAGGAGAGTTTGCAGACCTTTGCAAAAGTCATCAAGTACAGCATTATTTTCATGGGCATAAACAAACAAAAAAGGTCTAGAATTATATGTTCTTCATTCCGTAGTTGCCACCCTGTTTGATGTACGATGACATCAACTAGCGCTGAATCAAACAAATGCATGTCGTCACGCTTTCTGTCATCAGAAACTTCAAACCTTTCAAACGCAGACTAATTACTTTGTAGATTGTTTCCTTGGATGAAATTTCATTCATTATGCTCACCATTCAAATCGTATTTAAAGTATAGTTAGCTTTAAATGTATTCAGTTTGTTACCAGTTGCGATAATGTGCTTTGCTATTAACTGTGTGCCATGTCAGTGTCAGAATACAAATATCCTATCTGTTGTCAATTGGGTAATTAGGTCCTTCAGCTATAAGGATATTTCTTTGTCAGTACTTCGAGGCAAACGTTCCATTGCAATGACGATAAGTAGTTGATCCTTTATACCTCTATGCATCTTGCTTCTACTACAATTATTGTAATCCTTTGAATCTCTATCGCTGACTTTACTTACCATGATAAGTTTCTGTCACCTTTTTATGGTCCAGGGCTAAGAGCCACAGCCCTTGCGTTTTACATCAAGGAAGTAGCCAGTTATTAAGCATCTTTGTTGGAGAGGTGTCTTAATGCATGACGCAGAACGATCCTGAGTGCAAAGTTTCAATTATTTAGCGAAAAAGCGAAAAGCCGCTGGCTATAGTAGCTTTTCACAAAAATGAAATCTTCTATATTTTTTCCCGTTCGAAAAGGAGTTCAAACAAAATAAGGCAATCTTGACCAACTTACTTTGGCAGATCCTTTTACTATAAACGAAAGCCTTTACTTGGCAACCAGATGGCAGCTAGAGTAGGAAAATATCTGAGCAAGGGCATGCTATTATAAGGGAGAAAATTCTTAACAGCCCTCCTAGCACCACCATTTTAAAGAAATAATGCAATATTCATCTTTAATATCTTTATGTTTCTGTCTTTTCCATATTTGTTACTATTTTAATCAAGCAAACAGAAGGTAAGGGTCGGTAATATTTTTGAAATTTCATTAACCAAACGCCTTAGAAACTGCTATTGGCGATTGGAGATACTCTTTACCTTGCTTCATCAATGTATCCATATAACATTTTTAAGTTCATGTTTGACGATACTTCTACTGTCTTACGGAAGCTCCCGTTCATCACAACGCAATCATATATTATTACCTCGGCATTATTAAAGGCAAGTTAGCAAAGCCAGTATCATGCTGTACTGCAAGTGTCTAGCCTACCCTAATAGTGCTCGTCTACATCTCTGTCTGGTAGTTTCTACGAACACCTTCAAATCCTAAGAAAGTATTGACTAGAATGCCGAAACGTTACGTGGATATTATCGCGAAAATAGACACTAATCGACCAGACAGCGTCTTTGATAGTTAAGAGCTTCATTAATAGCTGCGTTTCAACATTCTCATCATTTATTTATTGATATTTCTTGTGAAAGTGCGTCGTCTAAAGCTTAACGGAGACTGTTATCAAAAGTAATTTGCCGCTTGCATCTATATTGCCTCATAACAAAATGCAAAATGCCAACTCTCGGATTCAGTGCAACCCCTTTCGGCTTCATATAAAGACACAAGGAGGTCCTAATAAAAACAGTAGGCAGGAATGGCAATTTTAAAACACATCATCGTCCAGAGAGATAATAAAAGCATGTAAAAACACTAGACCAAATAAATAACTTGATGTTCTATAATTGCTGAACCCCTATAACACTCTTTAAGCCAAAGGCGATTAAACTAATTAATTATAGCTTTGTTGTACCTGGATAGTGTCAAGAGTATCATAACTAGCGGACGCACACTAAGGAGGCTGTGATGGAAAAGATGCAATGAGGAGTGAGCTATTGACACTGTCAAATCGCTAAATAACGCGCCTTACTAGCGCCGCCGCGCCGTTCTGAACTTTGTTCGCGCCCACGCTCCCTAAATTTGTACGCGCCTTTGAAAATATGGCGTGCCTTTCAAACTTGACGCGCCTTTAAAAATATGATGCGCGATTTAATAGTTTATCTTCTGCCCTTTCTTTTGATATAAAGTTTATATTTTTCCAGCCTGTCTTTTAGGAGATATCGGTTTCGACAGCGCCCCTGCTAAAGCATGATCAAAACTACCGTCAGGTACTGCTAAAGGCAGAAGAAGGTGTCGAGAAAGAGTTTTGCGATTTCCATAGTGTTTTCATTTGAAGCTCAGAAATTGCAAGCTTTATACTCTTCAACTCGCAATACCATGAGGAAGAGGAATGTGTTGTCAGAATCTAGGAAAAAAAGTTATGCAATGACCTAAACAGGCTAAGAACACCACCCCATCCCTCCAGAAAGACGATAGAACGCTATACTCTCACTTTCTCTTACGGATGGAATGTAAAGATTATATCAGGTTTATCAGAAGGAATTTCTTATTTGACAAGTGAAAAAAGAATTGATATGTAGTGGAAGCGTTTATAGTTATACTTATTTAACTTGGCTAATTTGGCCATCAAAACTTGACGTCGAAACGCATGACCCAATGTCTGCTCTGCATGCCACATATCGAGTCGGAAGAATTGTTTTTTACTTCATATACCGTTTCTCCTTTCAATAATAATGCTTAAAATTTATACTTGTCAACTCAGAATTGTGCAAAGAAAACGATGATATCATATTTATACTTTAAATCGGAGCATCGTCTGCATGTTAAGGAGGAGAATGGAAACCCACCTGATACCAACTACTGACTATGACCTACAAAGTTCATAACGGATGGCTACAGAGAGAAGGCTATGAAAAGGGGTGAGCGTGTTTGGCTATAAAAATATGTTGAAACAATATAGGTAAAAACGGAAAAAATAATCTCTAAATCTTTAAAAGGCGCGTCGGATTTGCAAAAGGTGCGTCAAATTTGTAAAAGGCGCGTCAAATTTCCAGAAGAAGGCGCGCGGGAACGAAGACGCCGGGGCGCGTAAATCGCGTCATATAGCACACTCGAAGAAGTTTTTACTCTACTTCACAGAAGCTCATTCGATATAACTAACTAGATAATTTTTCACGCTCGAACATTTCTATTTTTCTCGCACGCTCATTATTTAAGACGATGCTACGCCTATCAAAGCACTTGAGAGAGAAAATTCCTATTGGGTAACTGTCGTTGAGAAAAAAATGAAATTCCGCAGTCAGATCATGTTTCACGTCCTATCCTATGATATTTATCAGACCGCCAAAAAAACTATTCAATTACACGTTTATTTATCACTCTACATTTACTAAGTCGTGCTATTCGTCCTTGTACTTTCTTGTCACAAACGAACTTCTCTACCATTAAATTCTAAACCAGCTGAGACCATTTATTGTAAAACTTACTTTTCTTATCGGTAATAATATTTTACTTTTCGCTGATGCACAACATACATTTACGCTTGCCTCCTTTATACGGTTTAGCAAGTTTTCAAACACTCCACCTTTGTTTGTACTTGATATTGCGCTCTTTAAAATCCCAGATATAACTCAGTCTCAAGCCTGTGTTTTACACTGAGAAAGGACTTACCATGGCTTCTGTAGGGTTACATAAATTCGGAAGTACATTAGTCAATATATACCTTCTCCATCCCAGTCACTGTCTAGGTTACTTAAGCATTATAAACTGTACCCTTAGTTAAACTTTTATCTTCTAGAGGACAGTCATTATTATCCTTGCAGTTTCATCCATGGGTCTCATTTATAACCTCGTTTTCTTAACGCATAATATTAGTGGTGTGCTGATAAATAAGACTTTTAAAGTGTGGCGTTGAAGAATAGCTCGCCTTGACCGTGTTCCTGTCAAAAACCTTACTGAGTGGTGAATAATACGGGAGATACTTATCAACTAACTTAAGAGATACCTTAGATACATACGTTTTAACTGTTTACGAAATGGCTGGTTAAAGCAAATGATGTTACGTCCCCGTTTACGTAACCGAAGGAATATATCTAAGTGATTAGCAACTCTCTCTCTCTGTGTCTGCCAGTCTAATCAAAAGGTCAGTACGAGCAGACTAATTTACCTATATCCTCAGTTATTTATACGGTGCCTGATTAACTTGTTAATCCTATTCTATTGGGACGGGGACTCTTAGACCCCATAGCAAACTTTTTCTTGCCATTTCCCGCCCGTAGGTGCTTATACTCTGACCAAGAGGCTTCAAACTTTCTAACTTTTAAATTCATTCTATCCGTCATCATGATACTGTAGGCCCTTTTCAATGCTTGTCAAATTCTGTAGTGACACTCGTGAATAACTACAGCTACGTGTAACATGTAATCCATCACGAAATTATGCGTGTTAAGGTTATATTTTGTGATCTATACATGAAATTATCATAGCCAGTGTCATAGCTAACACGGCCAGAAGAAAAGGCTAGTCTATTTTTAAGAGCGAGTGTTATCATTGGTCTTGCGTTCACAGATTTATTTTTAGGATTATTTTTAAAAGTTTGAAGATAACTTTATTTAAACTTACATTCCTCCTACAAAAAGGGATTTATTTTTAGTAGAGAAACAATGCCTCCAGAAGTCAAGATTTGCCTGTATAGTAATTGTTAACGTACTTCTCTCCATTCACCATAAAAAAATTATGACTTAACCAGTAGCAGATTCCAGTACAATGACACAGACAGCCCATTGTTAAGCTAAGCTCTAAGGTTGACTTATGTCAGAGATTATGAAACTCTCTGCATAAATTAAGTTAACATGACATGGGATGTTAATGAGGGATTTTTATTGGTAAGAACTCATAATAGAGAAGTCGTTCCCTACTAGTAGTTAAATTATCCCTAAAATTTTCCTGACCATTTTGTAGAGGTCTGCTGCTTTACATAAATGTTCTTAAACGTTACAAACGTCTCTACATGGTAGGATCAAAGCAAATATGAGCCATATTGTGATAGGGGTTTTGTAATTAATAGAATCTGTAGGGACTCTTAGAATTTCTTCAATATTGATAAAAAAAAAAACATTTAAAGTAATCAAAACCAATCAAGACAAAAGTTCTGCTAGGGAGAATGATAAAATTCGAAAATTTACATAAAACCAGACACGTTTAATCTTATTCTAAGGATTCGAGGTGGTAAATTCTTACAAAACAGAAATTGCACCCTCAGAGAACTGGTTCGGAATTTAGAATTAAAAAGCTTAGAACTTGGAATTTTGAGCTGTAGAATTAAGGTATTTTCTCAAAATGGCAAACGTGTCTGGTTTAATGGCATCGATAAATTTTTATCAACTGCTCCAGGTTCTTCAGCCTTCTCGACGTTGACATTTGTTTGTATGAGGTCTGGGCCTGAAACGATCTTGGCTAGGTATGAATTAATACCTGGCTCGTAGCAACAGGTAAGCCTAACTGGGAAAGCATGTGCTCTGAGATACTCTATGGTCTAATAGAGTATCTCAGAGTTCTTTTCAGAAAGAGATCTGGCGCATGTTCTTGAGTTTTGTGATTTCATGATTTTAATACGATATTCTGATACTGGAGGATTGCCGAAGCAATATTCACCTGTCCACACTTGATCATCATGATGCCTCGGTAAAGCAGTTATTCTCTGTAAAGACACACAGAGCTTCGACAATCAGTAAAAATCTTAAAGGGGCGCAGACACTCTGCAACCAGATCTAATAGACATTCTTACACGAAATATCTTCTTTATATAAGTCGTCAGTGTTGGTGTTTTTAGTCATTATTGTTATTTACAAACAGATATATTAACCTGATTGTTGCTACATAAATGAAATGTTTAATCTGTACGTCTGTATCACCTTGATGGGACACAGTTCACTTCCCTATCCGCTTTCAGTTTTGCGTGTTTTAAGCCTGCGTTCTTTAAGCATCTTTAACCAGGCCCTTAATAATATAAGACCCTCCTTCTTATCAGTCTTTGAAGTCTTATCTACAACCAAAGCTTGATCTTCTACTGAGTGTTGCGTCGCCTTCACGTTTGAAACGTTATTTATTAGCCAAGGCAAACACCTTAATCCACAATATCAAAGCAAATATCGCACATTCTTTCAGTTCAAGGCCGCTACAGTTGTGAAGACTACACCTGATTTAATCTGCCCGACAATACTATGTTAGGAGTTAAACTTATATCAGCAGCTGTGAGGCCAGATAACAACAACATAGGTCCCCACATAAAAGGACAGAACGTAATTAATTTCACCTCACACAACTAGCTCTTGTTAATACGAAAGAAGATGTAGTAAAGCTCCATACAAATGATCTTAATTGATGAATGCTTTTAAATTAATCAGATTATAATCTAGGTACAGAGAAGTTAGAGCCCGCTTTACTAGTGCGCATGTTTCTTTATTTTCAAAAAGGGATGATGAAATAAAGAATTTTACGGGAATGCATGGAAGTTGGGGGTAAACGTGGAGGGTTATGTTAGAAGTTTCCAATGCCAGAGAAATATTTAGACTCTCTTTTAAGAAGTATATCTGTTTTGCTTTATCTCTGCCTTTGGGTATCACAACAAATTTACAAATCCTATATTTCTTTTGAAATTTCTTTGCATCCCTTACTAACAGCAACGTTTTTGGTATTGACATGCTTATGGTATCGATGTTGTCCATGCATTAATCCTGCATTAGATTTGTGTTGTGGAAGACGTCAAATCCAGTAAAAAAATAATTTAAAATTCAAACCAAGTTGAGTTGAGCTATGAAAAGAATATTTTTGGGCTTAATTTTGTACTCTCTTTGTCAAAATTAGGCGGTTACGGAAGATGCATCATGCAATGCTGCAAAACTTTTACCTAAACATTTGATACCCTACTTATGATAGTTATACTACAATTTTATAAGATATTACTTTTTTGTTGTAAGAAATGGCAAAATGACTTAATTAGTCAGTTTGGGTATTTATTCCATTTGGGTATTCATTCAGTTTGGGTACTCATTCAGTTTGGGTGTCCATTCAGATTGGGTATTCATTCAGTTTGGGTATTCATTCAGTTTGGGTATTCATTCAGTTTGGGTATTCATACATAAATGTTAGGGCCTTGAATGTATGTAGATTTTTGTCTCATTTTGTAAATCTTACTCTGTTGTAGCAGTATTATTTCTCATTTTTTCTGTATTCATTCATCAATCTCTGTATTGATCTAAAGTCATAATGACAAGAGGATCACAGAGGCATGGGTACAGATGAAAAATTCTGTTCCTGCGTCCCCCCTGCCAAAACATTAGCCCATGTACACCTCTACCCCTTCTAAATATACAATATACCCGCTTTGTTTTTCTCTTTGCTTCCTTTTGTGATACTGATTGTATGTTCTAATGAAAAATAGTTGTAACCAGAAGAGGCCTACGTATTGGATGTACAAATGGCAAACAGGAAACATTTAACCCTATAGGCAAATTATAAGGGGTTGGGGAATACAACCCTCCATCCCAACCCCAGTCACACACAATTTGGCTTGCTTTGTGCTTGCTGTCACATTTCCAGAAAAACTACAACTTAAACTGATACTGAAAGAAAAGTCCGTCGGTAAAAGCTCGTTTCGTCATTTCCTTACTCGCCTGTTTATCTTTTTTGAATCCTCTCTCTCAATGAACGGCAAATGAAAGAACCAATCATTGTTTAAAGAACAGTCATGTGCTCAATGTTTCTACCATATTTACGCCAATAGAAATAATTACTTTTTAAGATCTAATGTAATGTTTACACTTTGGCAGACTCCATCATGGATTGCATCCTTTAATAATTGTACATCTTTTGTAAACCTTATCCTCCTAAGTTAATCATTTCCCAAACTTACTTTAATTATAGATGCAATTTTTGATTAACCAAATAGATAAGGTATGGAACTAAAGGGTGGCCAGGCTGGGCCTATCTATACAAACACAACATGAGGGTTCGGTTCTCTTTAAATGTAGTATCATGAATGATTGTGATAGTTCACAAGGTATCTTTCAAGGAGCAGTCGCTTTACGTGCCACAGTCCTCTACAAACACTCAAGGTTTGTCCCCTGGCAGGAATAGATGCCAAATGGTCTTGAAGAGGCTGAGAGTAAGAATCAATTGGAATGACTGTCAAAATAATTTGTTCTATCATGTAAATAATTTGTTCTGAGGAAAATGTTCTCCATATTTCTCGACTAGCAACTACTAACTCCCTTCCTGGCTAATCTTAGCTGTATCCATACTACTTTTCAAAAATACCGTTACAGTTCCTTTGTTTGTGCTAGAACGCTAGATTAGGCCGCTTTCCTTTTGTAGCAACAAAAGACACAAAATGAGTGCTTCCTAGATAAATTTCTTCCATGTCACACTCTCCATCCTATTACTCATCATCATTCCTTCTTTTACTATCAAATCTTTTTCTACCTATCCTAAAAATATTCTGCTTTACACCTCATCATATTTTTTCTGTTTCTCCCCATTTCAAAGGATTCTATCCAAGCACCTAAAGAATTTAGAACTTGATACCGTCATCCAATTATAATATAAAAGGAATCAACATGATCGGAGGAAAGTGTTTTGTTCCTCTGTCTTGCAATTGTCAAGGTATAGATGCAACTCAAAATCCTGCAGAAGTAATTAATCACAATTTCTTGCAAGCCTTTTAACGTAGATCTTTAATACTCTATATAACTGTTACAATACACGGTTGATGTGGGAGTGGTAGGTTTGTTTGGCTTGTCCTTGTTAGAATTTGTTGTACGCACAATAATGCATCCAAGGCTCTTTTACCCGCTTTTTAAACAAGGTAAGAACTCTCATTTCAACATATGTTATGAATACAAATGCTCTTGAAATTAACATTATTATTCAAGAAATAAAAATACACACACATACATATAGAAAGATATTCTGAAAAGCCGGCGGCTAGACCTATATCGAGTGTCTCTTTTCATTACAACCCAAGTAATAGTTACGTAAATCTGTATCGAAGGAAAACTATCCCCTAATTGACACTATATTCTCATCCGTGAAGCGAAGAAAACGTATCTGTAAGAATCATTCAGATCTCCTTGGGAGCAAAGTAAGAGAACTCCTTCAACTTATGAATCCCTAACACATTGAAAATCTCTAACAACAACTTGACTTTTCGACATTATTTCTTAAAGTTGTAAATCTTTCAAGGTAAAACCTTTTGCGTAAAAAAACTGTGAAATTGTCTTACAAATTTCCAAGACAAAACTTTATTTCATTCTGTACTCGAGTGGTTGATCTTGTACAATTACGTCAACAATTTCACTCCTTCTTTATACCTTTTCCCCAAAATAAAGTCTTCTCTTTACCCATCCCATTTCGATAAGTAAATTTACAAGTTCACCTTTATCTAAAAACTTTCTTCTGTTTAATCTTGCTTTATTTTCTTATTTATTAAACATTTCATACTTAACTGTCAATGCTATATTATCTGAGAGTGTTAACCTACTATAGTTCCAATTGTTGCGTTCTCCAATTCATACAAATAACCTTTATGACTCCTTTATTCTTTTTATCGTTATTTTCTCTCTTCTTATATATCGATCTACATGTCTTACTCTCTTTGATCCTAGTAACAGAATGTCATCCTTATTCCCATCGTTATCTTCTCTTGGTAGTCGCCACTCAAATTCCTATTGGATTCGTTTTGGTCATCATAAATCTTTAAGCTCATACCAGGCAAGTTGATGAGCCCTCTTCTTCGTAATTTTAATGTCATTTCATTCTCTTTTATTATTCCTCTGTGTAGCGCAGTTTTGCCACGTAAATCATACATTTAGGATTACTTGATCACAGCAGATAACCCAAAATTTTTTGTTGGCGCCAGAAGTGTAAAACTCGTACCTAGTTTTACATTGTTGCTCTGGTAGCTACTTAATAAGGAGCAGAAATCGTGTAAAGCCGCATATATGCTTTAGCCTAACCAATAAACATTGGCAGCTTAGAATTAGGAAGACATTACTTACAATGCTTGCTGTCTTCCTGACAACTTGTGACAGGTAATTGGCGTTTTTCTGGTAATTTGTAAATATCGAATATCGACAAGTAGCCCTTGTTGAAGTATACTTTTCCTCAACAATTTTTAAGTTACTAGAATTTTTTTTTCGACATCAGCAATAATTAGTTTCGAACTCTGCAAATCTTGAGTTAATCCTCGTGTTATTTTCGGTGCTGTTTATGGAAATGTAAAAAATACAAGGATCGATGATTAGCTTTTTTTGTATGCACCAAGACTCCTTTCATTAACCATGTAACTGCTTCATATTTGTTATATTTTGTAGTTATAATAGTAAGAAGGTTACTAAGCGATAAACTTCAATTATCACGGCTCTTTTGGTTTTTGCAAAACAGCTTTAAAATAGAACGTGAATGGAATAAACACAACTGCTTGATCAGTAACATTGGAAATATTGTGTCTGCTATTTGTATGGCTAAGCTGTAGGGTTGCACGTGGTCTGAATTAGAATAATTATATACTAGAAGAGAAATATCTGCTCGAAATTTTTCTTGCAAGTACTTTTAACCCTTAATAAATGATTGTAGGATAAAGCCCTTACCCTTTGATCATTAGTAAGCAATTAAGGTACATTGTTTTTAAATAAAAGTATCAAGAGGTTTGCTGTCTACTTTCAAACAAAGTGACACCTACTTAAATGCCGGGCTTAATATGCTGATGATCGATAAGGCCCATAATTTGTTAATCTCTGATCACAAAACTACCGAGTAGTGTGGTATATGGAAACAAAAATATGCAATATAAGATTACAACTAAGAAAGTACCGAGAAGGGAACCTTTGCTCAGCATCAAAACGTCGAGTTTGGATTAAGTCATAACTGAATGCCAATCAAAGAGTCGAGATAATGGTAACATAATACTATATCAGGGGTAATTTTGAGATGATGTCTATGAGACAAATACTGCATTTGCGACTTTCCAAAAATACTGTAAGCTCTCTTCCTTTCAACTTTTATATTTTAATTAGTCATTCATTTAAATTTATAAAAAGCACTGGTGTCCTCATTGTATATATTTCTCTTAGATAGTTTCTCAACTTTATTCCATACGATCTGCATTGGTTAGGTAAGGGTAAAAATCGTTGGTATATCCAGAACCTGTATGAAGTGAGTTAATTTATGTTTTTGGCTGCACACCGCAGAACATGATGTTGATATCAGGAGAGAATCTATGAGGATTTTAGTTAGGAAGTGATGTTTATCCTTTAATCTTAGAAGCTAGTTCAGTTATGTAGCCTGGGTCACTGACTTGCACAAAGGCATCTTAGTCGGCTTAGTTGGCAATTGTTTCGTTTCCGTAGATGCCGACATTATACTAGACTAATGGATTCCCTTGTGTATTGGAGGATATGCATGAACAAAAATAATAGGATAAAGTAACGTTAGAAAAAAGACCTTCTGTTTGGTAATCGCTCACTTGATCTAAGCAACCAATTAATCAGTAAACAAGGGGCTTAATCACTAAAGTGCATAATCAATAATTTTAGCAACAGCCCGCAGTATCTGATAGCAAAACGGTGGGAACAGCGGTATACCCATTTTTCTAACCTCTTATACCTTCCAAATAAACTATGGGATCAAAGTAAGGAAAACCTATTTTAAGGTTGGTGTACAGCAGACCAGGAGGAAGGTGGGGTTAAAAAAGACAAAAAGAGTATCACTAAAAGGGAAATCAGTTAGGAATTAAAAATAACAAATAATAATGCTTTGGAATCGAATAGAATAGAGGTAACGAATATATTTGGAAAATGAATATTTATTGTTTTGAAAAAACCTTAAATTCGTCACAGATCACACTATATCAAAGGAAGCAAGACATAAGGACAAAAGCATTAACAAGGGCGGATTTAGTCTGAAATCTGACAGTGGCTTGGAAGCGGGTGAACGACCGAGCGTAAGTGTGGCCCTTGGCATTGTCTCCTAGATCACACCCCTTTAAAGGAAAACGTGACAAAAAATAAGTTTAATCCGCAGGTGTGTTGATCAACTTTACTTACCTCTTGTATGACAGAGGTTAACTAGGTTGAGCATCCTAATAGATCATGATAATGCAACACTCACTCCCCAAGACCACAGCTAGGATAGTGTATGAAAAAACCAACCTGCACTGTCACTAAGGCCCTCACTTTTACATAAGCAGATAATCTAAAAATTTTGCAAACAAATCATATTTTCAGAGCACAAGAGGACAAATATCAAATAGCAAAGCTTGCTCTCAAAAAAAACTGCAGAGAGAAAAGGTGAATTCATGCCAACTTGCGCCAAAAAAAGCAGATGTTTCACCCATGAGGAAGTTAAAAAAAAAGAAAAGAAACAAAATTTTAAAAAAGCAACGACGTTCTGGCTAAGTGCCTGCAGCGTTGCTGTTATTGAAAGTGATTTGATGAAAGACTTTGATGTTAAAACAAAACAAATAAAGTAGTGTGAATTAGCCTTCCCTGACTCACAAGTAGGGAACAGTCCCATCAATACCTATAGTGTAATGCTGAGATAATCGAGTTTTGTCCCAACAGTTGGTCGGCTTGGTCCTATATTGTAGGGGCATATAATTCCCTGATTCCAAACATCAGGCGCTCAACACTGTCCATATTCATCGCCCCCAATCGGTGAACCAAAGTAAATATGTTTGTTACCTTACGAAGAGCAATTACGATCTAGGATTTGATCGGAAGATTAAAGATCTGTTGAGATTGTTATTCGGTTTTGAAATCCAATGGTGCATTCACGAATAGAATTCGTCATCGCCTCTGTTGTTTATGTCCGTCGCTCAATCTATCGTATCGTCACGTTTTAAGAATCCAAAGGCCTCTTAGTCAGTTTTAGTTTGCCATGGCTGATGAATGATAACTTTAATAGAGTGGTATAGTGGTTCTTTTCTTCAACTACCGACTTCTACTTGGAAACCTCAACTTCAGAAGCATTCACCGCTTCTTCGACCTCTTTGAGGATGACCATTTGACTGCAGGAGTTGTCTTGAGTCTGAAACAGTTGCTTCATGTTGTGACAATTATGCTACAGATTGAAAGACTGTAATTGGCTCAAATCTTTCATTTGTATTGTGTTGTGTTGTGCTAAAACTTAGTGGCTTAGTTAACGATTATGATTGGTTCAGAGACAAATTATGAATTTCTTTGGTTATTGATAGTGTCTCGCGGGGAAAACAGAATGACGCTTTTTGGTCAAAGATTTAATTTCCATGCTTTTAAAAGCTGGACGAGGGTCGCTCCCGCTCTTTTTTGATTTTCTTAAATACCCTCACATTATTGGCCACATGGGAGGCTATAACATTCTGATTGGAAATGATTAATAGCCCTTGTGTAAACAACTACAGGCTGTAAAATACACGAATGATGTTGATTGTTGCTTAGCGAAAACAGGGGTCTCTTAACTCAATGGTGTTGCCTTGAAATCTGATAGTGGCTTAAGCAACCGTCGCTACCCTCTCGATCCGCCTCTGAGTAACCTGACAAATTTTATTTATTTCAATTAAAAAGACATAGTTAACGTTGAACTCTCAGCAAATTTTGCTTGAATGTGCCGTATACCCACTGCGTATGCATGGAAGACGCTTACATACTAAATACAATCCTTGCTAAATATTTTGCTAGAGTTAAGTATATACGCAAGGGTTTTATTCATATACTTGGATGCAAAGCCCTGGGGATGCAAATTAGCAGATACAGAGTTATGCATGCATTGTAGATTTGATTAATGAGCTTCAAAGAATGCACTCTAATAAAAAAAAATACGCAGTCAAGTTATTTGTAACTGTTCGTAAATCACAATCACAAATTATACTCATATCAATCATTCATATCCTAAACAATTGAAGTAAGATTAGGTAAATCTGAGTTGCAAGATTAGAAAAGTCGCAAATACCATATTCAAACTTTTCTCTGACTCCTAAGTCAATGTTAGTTGAGTTAAATAGTGGAGGGCAATACATCAAACTGCACTTTTACCAAAGAAGCGTTTTTAACTTCGTTCACCACATGAGTCAAATACCCAACGGCCAATATTAAGCCAATTAAAACTTGCTATAGCGATGTTATGGATGAAATGACGTTTAATTCCCCACTGCTTGGAAACCATTAGAAATTTGTAATGATTAATAATCTGGTCTCTACAGACTATCACTCGCTACTGCGTTTACATTCAACACTTGCAATAATACACCGACTTGTCGTTATAATTGTTCTTCGTTTGCAGTAGTTGCGCTGGCTTGTAATTGAAAAGCTTTATTTAAGAATATTCACCCAGAATCAAAGACCACTCATCCATTCATTAAAGTTTCATGCAAATTGCCATTCACAGCTTGACCATGAATAGACAAATGAACAGTTTAGGTAATGTAAAATCCGCTAAGAAAGTATTAGGACTTGAGTAGGATGTCTCTATGAACGCAGTATGAGGTGTCCCACAAATGCTAGAAATCTAAGGCCTACTGTGATATTCTGCAAGCGATTAGTTATTTTTAAGAGTCGTGTTAGTTTTCCGCAGAGGAAAGGAGACATTGGAATGGTGTAGTTGCATTGAGAATCATGTAGATGGCTTGCAACTGATCATCGAGCCTAATACATGTAATGACATGTTTTTCCTGCTACAAAGGAACAAACACAATCGTAATCCATAGTAAAATGTTTAGTAATAATGCCCCGCATGCGTAGATGTGTTTATTCATATTGTAGTATTTGACAGTAATATCGCTTAGCTTTTCTTTAAAATACCACAGTTAGGAAGAAGGCTTTGTAAACAAGAACTTGAGGACAGCTTAAAACAGTTAAAACCTACCTTATTTCCACAGATAGTAATTATTGTATTGTATAGACGTGAGTAAGTGAAGTTTTGGAAGTTTTGTAACATGTTATGGTGTAGCGATTATTCATGAAATTTTACTGTCCCGGAATGCAAATGAAACTGGCCCCTATGTTCCTTCCTCAGTTTTATACCTCACCGGTTGAGTAGAGATATTATGATCCTGGCTTTTAACAATCCTGAATGGCTACCATGTTTTATGTTTACAGACAAAATTCCATCTCGATCTATGATTCTATCTTATTATTGTGACATGACACGAAACTTGTTCAAAGATAAGTACCTCAGATCAAAGAAACCACTTTCTTAAACTACCTGCTTCTAAGTACAAACAACCGCAACTGCATTGAATATTATGAGCAGAACTTATATTTTGGTTGTGGGTGAGGTATTATGAGAGTCGATTGCTTGGTATAGGTACCAAGATTTTGCAATGCAACAGAATGCTTCCTTGCTTTACGTATCATTATCGTTATCAATTTCATCATCATCATCATCATCATCATCATCATCACCATCAGCACTGCCGTCATCGTCATCATCGTTACGATCATCGTCATCATTATAACTCTTTCTTCCTTTTATCAACAGTGCTTCCAAGCTAAATATATTGATAACCATCTAAAGAACCATTGCACTGGCAGTGGATGTATGTAAATTGACTCTTTTTCACTCTTTTTTACTGTTCAAGAGTTCTTGAGAATAAGCAATTATGTAACTGCAATAATCAATACACATGAAAAACCAGAGAGACAAGGTTACGTAAACAAAGAATAAATGTAGTAATGTCAGTAAATAGATCCGGTTTCTCTAGTGTTAATTAAAAGAACTGATCTCAGTCGCATTTGAGTTGTAGTCACCCACAACTTGATATCCTGTTGCATTGATATTACTGAACCCTCATGAAAGTTTAATGAGTGGCCGACATTGGAATAATTAAAGTCTTAATAGTAGAAACCTCGGTAGTTAGGTATACTGTGGATGACGCGGAGATGTATTTCTAAATCGTGGAGATCAGAAGGACCTAGAAGACATGATTCTAATCCTATGGAAAGAACAGTTTAGCTTATTGGCAAAAAATCTAGTACTGTAGATAGTCTTTTAAGCAAGAGAATTGTTTTACAAATTCCGTAAGAGATTGTCGTGTGCCTACGACGTATGAAGACAGATCGTTTTTTGTATTTTTGTTGACATTCTGAGTACGGACTATGATGTGGATAGTTTTTTTTCGCGGATTGATAACAAAGTAAGTGATGTTTTATTTTAGTTGATTTGTAGCAATGTCCAGATTCAAATGCATTTGATTGTATTTGTCTAGGATATAATATCATTTAAAACCAATTTTACTCAACCAAACAAGATCAAATAAATACAGTAGGTATGTAGGTGTTTAAAAGCAAATCGCATTTACTTTGAATAACGTACTAAGAATGTCCTTGTTTATTATTTAAGATTTTATTCTACTTGACAAACCTCCTCGTATATAGAAAGTAACACTTTAGGAGTCCCAAAGAACGCTATAAAATAGCGAAACGTATTCGGAAAGAGACTGTAATCCCTGTTTTCTTGAAATTCAATTCTTTTCTAAGCGTTGAAAACAATACACAATTAATGATTAGAGTAGCATAAAAGAAAACGCTCAGATAAACCTCACTCCAACGTATTCCTTATTTGGTAGTATCAAATTAAATAACATAGGTATCCTCTCCATGGATTTTAGAACTCCTATTGCATAGTGCTTAGACAATGCTCTCAATCTATATTTTTAGTACAGCCAGCATGAAATACATTATATAATATCCATAATCCAAGTTTTAAAATAAAGTGACTTACCTCCTGATGTATTAACGCATTTGTTTTTTCATTTTTATCGCGCTTCTCTGCTATTCATGAAAAAGGGAGAGAACAGTATATGAAGCAAGATACTCGAGAGCTATTGTAAATATTATTTATTTCTATTCTCTGATGGATACAATTTGTTTATTTATATCTACATTATGAAAGCAAGTAACTTGTCTCCTACAGCTAAATATCAATCTTTGCTTTGTTACTTTTATTTGTTTTACTTATTTGTTGTTTACTAACTTAAGCTACCTCCTATTTAAAAGTTTTAAAAGATAAAGTTTCAACTCAGGTGTCTTTGTACAAATGCATTTCTTGTCGTATATTTTGCTGTTTAACGATAATTACGTCAGGACGATCATTCTTTCTTCTCTATTTCTAAACGTCATCGCTCCCTCACCTTATATGTTGCTTAACGTCCTTATAAACTGTCTGAAAACGTAACAACTCGTGTCATTTATAAATTTAACTAAGTAGTTAAATATTTGCTTCTTTACATTTAGAATCATTTATTTATCATGTTACTTTGTTCCATTGACATACTAATTTCTTATGTAAGAAGCTAGTATTTTGACTTCTGAACGAACACCTTTTTAAGACAAAATCATAAGTAGATAACAGATTTCATTACTTGCTGGATACTTCACTTGTTGTAGTTGTTTTGTTTATTGATTTATCAATCTACTACATTATTTGCTTGCTTTTTAATATTTCTTTTTCTTATTTCTTTGCTTGCTTACCATGTAACAGATCGCTTTGGTTATAAATTTACTTGTATGCATGGTTATATAATGTACATTCTGCCATTTTGAAAGCAACATTGAAATGGCTACGTTCCTGTCTACTGCAACCTACGATATCCCCATTTTGTGATCAGTATACATAGAGGCATGGAGTTTGATTGTAAGGATTTATCAATGCGTCCTCCGGTCATTAATGTAGCCTTGTAGTGTGTCTAAGGGCTTCTTGTGTCATTTACCTGTCAATCAGGTGGCATCGCAGAAATTTCAAACCCCTTCCCATAAACATAGGCCTACATGAAATGCTTAGCTGTTTTATCTAGAATGATATAAACCTACCTGTTTACACGTTAATGAAACTTCCATTTGCTAACCACTAACGTATTGGTGACAAATGAACTCTGCTTAAATGATTAGTACGTTATCTCTTACAAAGCTTATTATGTGCAAACGGGGTATTGTATTTTCTTAGCAAGAGATATACCAAAGTAAAGAAAACTAGATATGAATATGGACAATGTTTCTAATCTATCACCATTAGGTAGCATCGTAGGGAAAAGAGACAAGAAAAGAACAAGTCTAAAATATAGAACAGGAAAGGCGAAGGATCATAAACAGAAAGAAAGAAGGAAAGTACATATATAGAGAAAGTAGAAACAATAGTGAAAAAAGCAACACACTAGGGAAAGAACGAAAGAAAAGAAGGAAAGGGGAGGTAAGAGGAACAAATGAAAAAGGGAAAGAAACTTGAAAAACATTTTCTATATACTCTAAGATAATAACATTTCGGTAGAAAAGTCACTTTACAGTTTATGAGAGTTTACACTTACTGCCTAAAACTAGAAGCTTATATTAACAACTACAAGTAACTACATGTGTAGCCATATCGGAAGAGAATTGAATACACCGACCATTAAATTTTGATTTAATCTATAATCATACTTCACACTTTCGGGACTGTGGATATTAAAAAAATCATTGGTTAATTTTGGGGGTAAATTATCCTCCCTAACAATCTCTTAATTGATGCAGCTCTTATTATCCCCGAATCGAATGTCATTGATCATCCAGATTACTTTCTCTTGCTTTTGTTGTCAAGATGCACTATGAACCAATTTGTACATTGAAAATGTTTTGAAAATGTTCTTCCAGGTTCTTAAAAACTCGATGGCCAAAATTACGGACTTAGTTAAATCTCTATTCCGTTCATGTATTACCAACTATGGTCTTCAGGGGAAGTGGCGTTGAAATTATACTGTTTGTAAAAAGATGAAGTTTTGCTTATCACATTAATTATTTTACAGATGATCTTTACGTACTTAGTAGCATTTACATATAAAGTATGAATGGAGTTTATGCATTTTACAGTATTCTTACTAAATCACTAATGTTTATTCCTAGTTTCTGTTTCGATTATTAAATCAATCGATCAATTTACTGATTAATTGACTTAGTGATAGTAAGAAAAAGACGTAGCTTCCTTGCTTATACATCAAATTATGAAGAGGCAATAAAGTGCAGGTTGAAATATCATACCTGCAACCAATATCAAATCCTTAACATGTAAAAGGACTGTTTTACAGATTTAGCTATTATGATCGAATGGCTGTGAAAAACAAACCAACCCTCCACAGAATCTGAGGCTCTAAAGGTAAAAGTTGTTTTATACGAATGTCCCTTATTGCCTGTCAATACCAAAGCACTGACATACTTAACGAGTTATTGATTTGGCACAGGCTTCTTCACTTGTTGGGTAACGGTAGACACCAACCTTCATCGATACTGAAGCCATATATTCAATTCGCATTTCAATAATTTGGTTTCTTTTGTCTGTGAGTCAATTCTCATCTTCCGAAACACTAACCTCAAATATGATTCTCAAAGTCAAGTCATATCTCCCATTATGCTTTAATTACTTGCTACTGAATATCAGAGCCACATGACATCACTGGACCGTATACATTTAAAAATAACACTCTATTATTGTAAAAAATTATATATTACGAAATGAGGACAAAGAAAACCCCAACTTAAATAGACGACATTCCAGTATTGACACAACAGGTCTTTTCTTACCTCCTACTGTTAGGAATAAATATGGTCACAAGCAAAACCTATAATTGCATTTGTTCGGAGCGCCTATTCTTCCTTACCCAATTTTATTACACTCTCACATCAGTAACCATATAGTTCATGTTATATTGTCAATTTTCTTGACTCAGATAAGTGTAATTGATTAATTATGCGCGAGGCCATATTATCTGAATATGAAGCGAATGAGTCGAACATTTCTTAGCCTCCAATAAAATTCCCCTATGATCTGATAAGAGTATATATTTTTGTATATTAATTTAAATTTTATAGTCCCTTATACGTATGGTCGTTGTGGTCATCTTCGTAACCATCATCATCATCATCATCATCATCATCATCATCATCATCATTAGTATTATCATTGCCATCATCAAGGTATAAAGTGACAGATTGGTTCAGGTGGTCGAATGCCCCCCATTTTGACCTATCGTGCTATAGCCCTGGACATCACTGCCACACTTATTACTGCAATGAAGTTGCGTTGGGGAATTCTTTTTCCATAAATATTCCATATGCTGTTCTTCTAATCCTTCCATAACTCTCTTCTCGTCATCTGGTGCTGGTCGTGTCCATTTTTTCTTCCACGTATATTCTGAGACATCAGATACAGCTGTATATATACGTTTTATAGAAACCGCGCTATTTATGTAATAAGTAACAATCATATCTCAATTCAACACATTAATGAACAAGTATTACTTTTCATTAGTTTTTCCTCTTAAATATTCTGCCGTTCAATTAGTCTCTTTCCTACTCTGTTTCTGCCTATTTTCTTTTAATCGATATACTTACCCCGTTGTAGCGTCTTAATTGATCTCATATCTATTTCATTTTACAATGTCTCTTCATCCATCTTTCTTCAAGACATACATTCATCTATTTCTCACTTCATCAAATTTTGTTTCTTGTTCCATGCTTCTTGTTGCGCTAGAGATTACATCTACCATGTTTTATAAGAAATAGAGCATCCAATGTATAAATGCTGTTTTGCAGTCCTTCCTATTTTCTTCACCTTATTAAGATTACATGTTTTATCTAAATCCGGAAGAATAACACGAGCATTAGATCTTCTTATGTCATAAAATAGAAACAAACCTGTTATTCTGACACTCTCCAAAGTTAATCGTTTTCAGAGGGAAAGTGTTATTTTCCTTGTATTAGACAACAGCTCTAAACATGCTCCTGAGCATTTCCAGTCATTATCTGAAACCCTGGGAATTTTTAAGATTACCAGCTCTGAAAGAGATCCTGTTGGTCGGCAGTTGTATTAATGCCAACAACCCTGTGAATTGCTGTCACTTAGAAATGAAAAATTGTTAGATTGTCAATGGATCCATTAGCTTTAGAGAGTTTGTCAATTTATGGTATTGGAGACAATGACGCCATAAAGTCGCTGGGAGTTGACAAGTACTTCAACGTTGTTAAAAGCTATTTTTCTGACTATTGTTAAGAAAAATTTCTTAAATCTTCTCTTTTACAATTTATTCATATATATTTGAGGAAGAGGCAGAAAGTTTCAAAATATTGTTTTAATCATTCCTAAGATATCAGGAAAGATGAAGAGTCGTAGGCCTATCAAACACATCCTTCCCCCATCCGGATGGGCTTATGTAGCAAATTTCATCTGAACTGAGTTCGAGGAATTGAATTTGCTTATGTGAAAGACATCGTTTGTTCACGCAGGAGGCCTCTTTGTTTCATGTGATAAATAACTGACTGAAATACATCCTTTAATCCTACTACGGTAGAGAGTTATCTAGGTATAAACTAGAGAAAGATGACCGTGACGCATTCTACCTCGCGCATCATTTTGATTTATTAATTGGCATTGAATTAGTTTCTGACTAAGCCTTCCAATGAATTATCCATTTCAAGTGCTATAGTTATAAGAAGAAATAGTGATTTTCCAGTTTAAGAGGTTTTTCACTCTGTAAGTGTTACTTGATGATAAAGTGGGTATCCTCTACCTCCAGACTAAGAAGTGTTTCTCTGGTAGCAAAGAGAGCAAATAATTCAACACACACATCCACTTGATACGTTTGATAAGGCAACTGCTAATCGTCTGCGATAAATATGATCAAGGTTCATGAATGTAGTGAGCATAAAACATACTTCCTAACGTAAACCATCTGTAGTTCATAAGATAGCAGTATAAGATAAAGTGAAAGTCAGTGGTTGCCATTGTGTGAGGTCAGTTACTCAAAATACAAGAGAGAGCTGCAATTGATGGCAGCTAAGAGAGATCGATTTCTAACCAGTTCCAAATATACTTATATAAATTTGCATGGAACAACTTTTGCTGCCGGTATCTAATGTGTGCCTATTTCATATGGATAATGCGCAGAAATATTGAGTTAATAAACGTGTGTAATCTACAACATCATGCGAAAACTAAAAATAAAAAGCCCCGATGAAATGCCACAAAACTAAAAACGTCTCAAAGTTGTCTTCTTCACGCTGAAAATAGATTTTATCATTACTGTTGAATAGCAAGATAAGGCTTTTCTTACAGTTGGACAATAATTCTCTAGTCTTGTCCTGCACTGCAGATATTTACATCCAAGGATCTCGATAGTGGGCGTCCGTGAATCTTTGTCGACAGCATATTATTGTCTCAACTGCAAAAGTGTCTAACATACTTCAGGTATTGGTTTCAGACTACATTTTGCAAGCTACTAGTTTGGGCGATTCGTAGCGTTTAATCATTAGAAAATCGCAGTTAAAATTCGTCAACGAGATCTTGATCATGGATGTTAGACAGCTCAAGAACCGTTTTACCATTTGTCAAAAAATCTGCATTCCGCAGTTTCCAATTTTCGGACATGCCCCCTTATTATATACCATCCCTTAGTGCCATGTATATGTCGAGATGTGCCAAAGGCACCTAAAACCGCAACACGAGTTCTTATGTTTACATTTATGTTGTGTTTCGTTAGTATTTGAGCAATTCAGTTGAATTCTTCTTGGCTCTAGAAATACTCCTCACATAGCTTTTAGATATCTATTAGACTTTAGATTGAATATCTTTTAGATTTAGTGAAAGTTGGTCCATAATATATCAACTTCGAATGGTACATTATATACTCTCATATACCCATAGAGAGTTGCTTCCAAAACTTCTGTTGTATGTATATATGTTTATATTTGCCATCAAAAACAAAAATACAAAATACAATTCATAACATAAACATTTAAACTGATTAAAAACCTTTGGTACAAGAATGTTTATGTTGTCTACTGAAAAAGTTCTCGAAAAAATGTTAAGATTAATAACTTCATCATAACAAGATAGTCAAGACACTCCATTGCTTTTAAAACCGCAGAAACTGCCATAGAAAGGTCTGAGGAGACCTTAATTGTTTCCACAATGGTCTCATTTATTCTCTGAAAGAGCTTGCCTTCTTGTTTAGTTGAATACAACTCTTAAACGTTAGTGATGAGGATAGTACTTTCTTCTTAAACTGTATTTTTTCAAGTTTTCTCAGGACAATACTATTTATTTAAGATAAATTGAGATTACTTTTGCTTTAAGAATATGGGAAAAGTTTTACTTCTAAGGCTTAATTTGTTGTTACCTTCTGTATATGATACTTCATACCGTCATGAGAGAGAGAGATGAAATAAGAGACAAGTAAATGTATAGGAATAAGAAGATTCAACAGAGAAAGAGAGAGAGAGATAAATAAGTGGAAATGAAATGGATGGCACCTTTAAGAGAAATGGGCACCAACGGAGACAATATGACAGGACGAAATAAAGCAATAGACATAAGCAGAAGGGAAAACATCGGAGAGACATAATTTTAGCTAGTATACCATAAGGATCTTCATATTTATAACACAAGGAAATAGTAGGAGAAAAGAAAAGTATAGAGAAAGAGGAAGTGTGTAAAATGTGATGAAATGAAACAAGGAGAGCAATAGGTATGTAAGGTAAAGTAGTAACGTATAGACTTAAAAAGTAATGCTTACCAGTATGATTACATTTCAACACTAGGTGATTTTATACCGTGGCGTAGCAGTCTAGTAAAATATGAATACTTCGAGAGGCACGTAAGTCCTTATAGGACCTTATAAAGAATTAGGACTGACAGCACAAAAGGATATCTTGACAACAGACCTTCCAAAATTTGGGGACAAAGACCCCCGTTTACGCCTGTTGCGGCCCGGTTATACGACGTTTATCAAACTCCACAGTAATTTATATTTAGTCACAGAAGAATGGGAGGCTCCTTTATCAAAATGCGTGTGACATAATCGTTTGATCTTTCCTTGATCGCTAAAGAAGTATATTCTTGCAATAACAAGCACTTTATAATAGTTGGTTTTTTCACTATGGAAGTGAATATTCATCACCTATCTCCATATGTCATCCTCATTTCCTTGTCGCTCTCATGGCCGCTTGTGCGATTTCAAAAATCGCCTAGTTTTTAATGCACGGCTTCCCTTTACTTTCAATGATGCGTTGCTGGTAAATTAGTGGTGGTTGTCTCCTGTTTTTTTTACAGAAGCGTTTTATATGCCCTTTTAAAGCAAGAACAACTATATATCTATTTTGCATAGAGAGAACAACTGCATTAGACTGAAAATGTTTGCATGTTGCATGTTGGTTTTTTAAAATATAGTTATATTGGGGTGCTGACGAACCCCTGACGTAAGAAAAGTTAAAATGTGGAGAATGTATAATATATTTTGAAATGAGGCTTATGGACAATTTGATGAGAGCTTTTCTCTACAAAACGACCTCATAATATGTCGCTACTTTAATAGACGAGTGGCTCATAACTACTTCTCTTTATAAGTAAATGTGAACTTGTGTGAATAAGGTAAATGAAAAAGTAGATGGTCCGTTGAACCACCCATCCTCAAACTCCAATCCCACCCCAGTTACAGGATTAGATCACACGTATGAGAGCGTTATACTGAATTTGCCCTGAAAGTCTAACACAAACAGGTGTATCTCGTACACAAACTAAATGTTAACTTGAATTGTTCTGTGATAAGTTGATACACCTATCTAGTTGGTGAAATTATACATGTTATAAGGTGACAAGAATATGTTATAAGCAGATAGCTGCAAATGTAAAGGGAAAGATGCACAAGATGGTGGTAGAAACAGGAATATTGTATGGATTGAAAACGATTGGGCTAACCAAAAAACAGGAATCAAAATTGGGAGTGGCTGAATGGAAGATTTTTAGGTTTTCACTGGGAATGACCAGAGAATATAAGACCAAAAACCAATATATCAGGGGTTCAGCACATGGTAGGGAGATTGAAGCGAAAGTAAGAGAGGCAAGGCTCGATTCGGGCACATACAGAAAAGAGAGGAAAACATATCGAGAAGAGAGTATTAAAATTGGATACCCCAGGGAGGAGTGGAAGAGGAAGGCCGGAGAGAAGATTTTTAAGTGCTGTAAAGGAGGATATGGTGGCTACTGGTGTGCAGATGGAACTCAAAGACAGAGCAAAGTGGAAAGAATGATCTGCTGTGAGAACTCCTAAAAAGGAAGAAGCCGAGAGACAATGAAGAAGAAGATACGGTTGACATTTACAAGAATTGGTCAAAGCTTACTATGAATAATCAGAGACTAAAATACTCGAATGTCTACAAAATCAAGTGGATTTGAATAAAATACTCGAGAAGAATGTTGTTTTGATCTCTGATAAAATTCCATTCTGATTATACTGCAAAAAAAAAGTTGTATGAATAGTTATTCATTATCTATTTTAATGTTAAAATAACAAGAGACTAAAACGGTGCAATTAATTTCCATTGGAGAGAAAGTTTATGTTTTATTGATTTTAAAGTAGATATCTCTGAGTATTGTCTTGTACTGATCACATTTAATGTTTCATTCGTGTAGACAGACTTCTCATTTTATAACTAGGATCACCACATCGTTGTTAGGTTGCCATGTATAATCATCTTTGTTATTGATGATATTGACCATACGTATTACGTTCCTTAGGAAACTAAATTATCTCTATAATCGCACAGCACAATTACATAACTAATGAGGCGGCTTATTTTGACTTTAAGATTTCTTAAATGTCTTTCTAGTGAAGGCCCTTGCCGTCATACGTTGCAGATACACGACAACATTTCAATCTGGTTGCAGTGTCAACTGTATTGTACCGTTGGTAGGATCAAGTTTGATAAAATAGATTAGAAAATAATGGATTATAAATATACACTGTCGAATGAGAATAGAACATATGCAACCTTGTGTGGACTATTTATACAGAGGTAGGGGCAACTATCTTGCTGTTTATGACTATTTCATATCCCGTCTGTCAACTTGTGTCCATAAATACCTGAGTGGTAAATGCAAGTACAAAGCCTCTTAAGGTACCTAAACAGATAAGGTTAATAATGTAGGCATCTCATGCATAAAATGGCTTTAGTAATAAATTATTTCCGTTTCCCGAGATTTGCTGACAAAAAATCGGTACCAATAGTCACGCCCATGTGGTCAAGGGTTACTAAATGTCTGGATGTCTGGAGAAAAGAATGAAAACGCTTGCAACTCCGTCACATCGGCTACCAAAACTCAATATGATTTCAGTATCCTTACCGGATAGCAAAGTTAAGAATTTGAGATCATGTTGCGGAAATCAAGTTCCCTGGCACTACACCATCTATAACATTATGAGAGGTCACTGTAGAAATAATAGAGTAGATGTTTGTATGTGATTTTCTACTCAATGATGGACGCTTTACTAAGCTTATCTTGTTCTTATAGATATGCAGGACGTGGCATTGTAATAATAAGACGTTAAATTTACATCAGGTTTTGCTAATTGCTAATAATCATTACCTTGATCTAATTACGTAGCTTGCAGATTTACAGTTTTTATATATGTTAAATTCTTATAACCACAAACGTACAGATTCTGTAGGTAGGAAAACGTAAAATATTATTGCAAGTAGTTTGTTTTATTTTTCTTGTTGTTTCGATTTTTTTGATATCCCAATTTATTCATCGAAAATGATATATTCTACCTTTGTTTTTAATTGTATACAACTTACTCTAGAACTTCAAAATATACCATTCTTCTTCACAAAATGGAGCCACCACTTAAGTGACCTGTCAGCTCTTTCGAAAACAGTAATATAGGTAAAAAAGTATCCATATACCAGTTATATTAAATTCCTCGAGATGGGGAAAAGAAGAGAAACGGCGGAAACAAAAACTTTTTGCGGTACGTCATCTGATATTCTCCTAATGAAAGTTGATAATCTGAAAGCTTGTACGCATAGTATTTTAAGAAAGCCTGTGAAACATTAAGTCCAGTTTATGCCTCCTACAATGTAGGCCTAGCATATTTATTAGTTTAACAGCTATAAAAATGTGACCTTTGCACTTATCAATTAATGTTCCTGCTTAGCGAGTACCGACGCATATAGATAGTTTAATCTTTGCTACTTTGCTACCTGGAGTTTTGTATTTTGTGGTTTGATATGCTTTGACATGATTGACTGCACGACATCAGAAATCATGCTAGTAACTCCAATGACATGGATATCCTGTCATAATCCAATGTCGACCCAAACTTCTATGAAAATCAAATAAATACAAGACAATCAAATCACAAGCTGTGGAAACAGTCTAGTGCCTGGCAGGATCTTTTTATTCTGTGAATTATTCACCACTTCTTGACAAGCTAGCAACAAGGTAATGAAGGTTGCTTGTGCACAGCGTGGGATTTCTCGTCTCGTGTTTATGGTCATGGAAGTTTATAATGAAAAGAAGGAATACAGTGCGTATTTTATTACCCGAAGGGTGCGCCACAAAAAACCCAGTCATGATACGAGAAAGTACAAGCTCATGTTACAGATCGTGGGACTATGTTTCAAAACAAAACTGCAGGAAGAAATCGGTAGAAGGGGAACTTGCAGCAAATTTTTACAGTTAGAAAGTACATGAACTGATGTTAAAGTACATTTTAAACATACTCCATGATCATTTCCAACTGTCACCAGTGATAGCCTTGTACATAACTTCATCTTCCCACCTTGTTCAAGAAAGCAGAAAGGATAAGTTAAGGTAAAGGAGATAATCAAAACTTAGCAAAAGTCGTAATGCCGCAGCTGCTGCCTCGAATAATGTTCTTGAGATAATGGGCTCAATTGACATGCTCTCACTACATTTCTGCCTTCTTACTGTTTATAGGTAGGAAAGGCTCTGAGAAAGCAGATTAGCATTCTCACCAAACTGCGTGCTCTCATTACTCACTTAACGGACACCCATGACTTGGATATAAATAGAGGCAGCGGAAGGAAAGAAAAATACAAGGCTGACTAATATTAGGATATAGTCATGTCTCGATCATAAGATTGCACCTATACTGCATTACATTAGAGTAAATTAAGAAGGCTCCTATTTCTATTAAAGTGGCAAAGAATTTCTCCTTTTCTGTCACGCGGACATCTTACATTACATATTGTAAGATCTGCTACGAGACATAGCGAACAGGGCCTTTCAGAATTATTTTAGAAAATATCTTACAAAATACCACCAGTTTTCATACTTCTCAGCAGGCACTTAGTAAAAAGAAATATTGTCGGTAAACCATCTGCTCTCAGGGTCATCTGTTGGAAAGTCGTGGACACTCTGAAAAACGCGAGTAATATTTTTTGAAAACTTGCTTAGGTACTTTGAAGTCCTCGACAGCTTATTAAATTTTAAGTTTTAGAAGTCGTATTTAGCTGCAAGCTCAAATTGGCGTAAGTACACAATAACACTGCATTCTAACAAAATCAGTGCTACATATCTTAAAGTAAAAGTGCCTTATGCATATTCAAGATAACTACCCGTCTCCTGGATTTTAGTTAAACAGTCTTGAGAAAAAGTTGCAGAGTAGGGAGAAGAAAGAATACATCAAATGAACTAACTAAAAATTACATAATTCCTCAAGTATAATAATGGACAGATTTACGATCTGTGAAACTTTCACCGTTTTAAAAGTTTTTGGTAATAACTTTCACTTTGCTGATATTTGTAACCTGTACTATGTTTTTTATGTGTCCCTAAAAATGATGTAAATGATGAAATCAAATTAAAATAAGAAGCATATTGATTTCCTTCAAAATTCAACGAGAGTTTGAAGGATTGCTGTATCGTCTCGTCAGGTCTACTATAAAAATGTGGCCTCAGACTAGTTCTTAAGATACTCTGCCAACGCCTTTGTTCTACGTCGTCCTTTTTTAGCTTTTTCAGACTTTGTTTTACATTATCGAATTTGTAATATTTTGTACTTTAGTGTTTGACGTTGTAGAATAACTAAGGACCGCCCTATAAAGTAAGATGATAAAGAGCATTTCGTAATAGGAAGAGATATCAGACTATGTACGTGCATATTCCACGAATTTAATAAATGACTTCCAGAAAACTTCCATATCCAGTTAGGAAAAAATTTTAAGCTCTCAGTTTGTAACTGTTTAGTTCTGTTGAATGCTGTAACATTTTTCTTCATATTATAGTAGATTATTAGTGCTTCATATGGTACAGTTAAACTTATCGCCTTGCATACCAGAATATTAATGCAGAATACAAGTTGCAAATCCAGGGGAATTCGAAAGCCCAATAGTAACTGATTTGTTTAAAATTTATTTAACTCAGAAACAATCACATACCAATAATACTCCAACGAAGCACTCCTCTCCATCTTAACTTGTTTTGGCACATCACCAATTAGTGTAAATACTCTTATGTTATATGGGATTACGAATCCTCCCTATAATAACAAAACATTAATCTATTGGATTTTTTAGAATGAAAGACATTGGTACTCTAGGTCGATAAGGCTGCTATAGAAACTCTTTAGTTCAATTTAATAAGAGATTGATGAACATGTTCATATTTGATAATGCATAAAACAAGTACGACATGATTAGTGAAATGATATTTCGGGAAAATATTGACAAAGTCTTTTTCGGCACATAAATAAGACGTGGTTGCAATAGAAACTCCGAGTAATATCTAATTCAGATCATAAATAGAAAACCCCGAATACCTTAACCTAATAACTACCATCTCCCTCTCCTAAGTGGGGACGTCTAAGGAGAAGCACAGATACATTATAAAACGTATGCTTTCTCTATTTTAATCGTGATGGTTAGGACTTTCGAGATATCAGAAGACAGACTACAATATTAGCAAGCTAAAAGCCGCAGACTTGGATATCACTCTAAACCGGTGAAGAATACCGACTGTATTATGGCTTCCGACAACGTCTTTATTCTTTTCCTCAGACAATTCTAAAAGCATCTGTTGTTATGACAGATGTGTTTTTAACAACACCTGGCACACTCTGTTTCTGTTACTGATGCCACCGTCACTAACTGCTGTACATGAATAATTTATTCAAATGCTCCATATTACTAGAACCTGCGAACAGAAATTCTCAGGCTTTTACACTGTTGTGAATTGATGTTACCCGAACATGCACTAGTATTCTCTTAGTATTTAAATTGCTTCAATTACACTTTAGAATTTTTTTCATTTAAGGCATGACCTACAAAAATGATGTTCATTATTTGATCGCATGTTGCATGCATCACAGCGGTTTGTTTGAATTGATGAAGGTGGAAATCCCCTTCTATTGAAAAGAAATTTATAGTTTAGAGAATAGAAGAAAAATAACTGTTCACAAAGGAAAAATATTGGATTATTGCAAAATATGGTCTCTTTGTGTTGTAACCTTTCGGGTAAACCAATCTCTTCTATCATTGTTACTGGTGAGGAAATCGATTTTTCAAGAAATGTTTAACTTAAATATTTCAGTCGTCATTTCAAACTTCTCGTGAAGCAAAATAGAGCAGGTTTGCTGCAGTTGCCCTGTTTATACATCGCCACGGTACCTTTTGATAGTCCTGAAAAAGGTATTTCTTAAAGGAAGCATTTATACAGCTGAGGGTGTTAAAGTCACTTTTAAAACCAAAGAATAATAGTTGCTTAGATCTATAAAGGCGAAACTGTCTTTGCTTCGGAGATTGGCTTTGACTTTAAAGGGAATGTTTGATTTATGTTATAGACAGGTTTTACTATAGAGAGCAGTGAAGTATAGTGTTGCTTGATGCAAGCATATAGTGACATCAGAAGCTGATGTTTGCAGAGCTAAAAAGCACTTCAAAGAATTCTGTAATTAAAGAACTAAGGTATAAAATAACGATATCTTCTCGTAATTAAGAGATAGATATTTAACTACACGAAATAGCGAATTCATTTTGTACTAAAAAGCTAGCTTCGGGTAAATAGTTTCGTTGATTCTTTTTTCGGTTATTTTCTGACGAATTGTACTCTGAAGCTTATTAGTACAAAATGAACTCGCTATTTCGTGCAGTTATATTATTCTGTACCATCAACAAACTTTTCAGATAGATATTTGATGCACTATTATGTTAGGATGTTTTCTCAATTGCCATTGCAAACGTCTACTCTCAATTTATCAGATACAATTTAGACCCCGTTTATACGAGATCGGATCCATCTGGGAGCGGATCCATTTGGATCCGTACTCGTTTTTGCAGGC
>JAAAKL020000619.1:0-39121 GCA_010016065.2 Carybdea cf. marsupialis auct. non (Linnaeus, 1758)
GAACTTTATATTTAATAAATTGCTTCATAACAAGTTGCTCGAAGGACAGCTTCGCTATTAGCAGGATTCAAACACATTTTCAAGGGAATACTAGGATGCTGCATAAGTTGAAATCCTAATATAATGTATATCTAATCGAAAGGATGCGCCACATTACTTCTTGCCACCCTGAGTATTTCTTCTCCATCTCGAACCAAATTTTTTAAAATTCATCTTCGCACCAGTCGTTGGGGGCTTTTTAGTTATGCAAGTCACACAACTCCAGTTTTTCTATTGAAAGCTGTGTTTCTTGTTGAGGTTAAACTGTATGTTTATGGTATATTCACTCTCACTTGTTTTAGGGAGACGTTTGGATTTGTATGGAATTGATGATTACATCGTTTGATAAATTTTACAAAACTGTTTACGAAATTGGTGAAACTATTCCAGAAACTGTTTTAGGGAAAATTGCTGTTGCCGTAAGTATCTATGCAATCGTAAACTAATTAGCTTTTTTCCATTTTTGGTGCTATTGTTTGTTTGATGGTAGTTTTTTCAAGTCTTTTTGATAAAAGAGTGAAATTTCAGAGATATGAAGAACAAGTACTTACCTTTTTTACTATTTGTTGGAAAGTATTAAAATATCGGCTTGCAGTTCGTAACTTCAAACCCATGTGATTTTTTTTGAAGGCATCATTTTTTTGTTGCGAACCTTGCGAACATTTCGCTTTGACGTACGTAATTAACGAATGACAAAGTATCTAGGCTCCGTTACCTGGAAGATTTCTCATCTCCGTATCCGATTATCGTTCAACGTTGTCCACATCTCTTTTCTAGAAGGATGATGTGCCATCTTAATTCCCATTTTCACCACATTCGAAATTATTCGAGCGGACCCCTAATCTTATCACGTGAGCAGCATACACTGGTGCTTAGGCGTGGAAGAACTACTCGCATTATTTTGTGAGATTTCTAAAGCCGAGTTTTATTTATGGTTGGAATCCAGGCTTAATTCATATGTGTATCATATATATCATGCCGCCCTATGTGGCACAGGGTTATTCCTGTTACACAAGCAGTGATGCCTTATTGACATAGTACAGTGTAAGGCCACTGGGAGGGGATGTAGCCGGTAATCTTAAAAATTTAATTTTGTATTTTTCCTTTTCTTTTTCTTTTTCTTTCTTTTTCTTTTTCTTTTTCATTTCCTTTCTTTTCCGTTTCCTTTTTCTTTTAATTTTCATTTTCATTATTTCTTCATCTTCATTTTTTTCATCCTCTTTGTTCTTCATCTTCATTTCATTGGCTTTTCATCTTCATTTCATTGGCTTTTTCCTACACGATATTTTGATCTGGTTAAATTAATTAATTTTCTTTTCTTTTCGTCCGTTTTATGTAAAAGTTACTAGAATGCATGCACTTGCAGTGTGCCTCGCCATTATAGAAATGCAATGATAATGTTGACAGTAACATTTCTCCCTTGTTTTCATAGGTTGTCAAAGCTTTAGAATATTTACATAGTGAACTATCAGTAATTCATAGAGGTATGCTTAGTTTTCCAGTCTTATAATTCGTTGATGTTTTGAATCATTTAACTTGAGTGTATGTATCAAAGTATGCAGCATGAGACGACCGCATGGCATCGTTGTTTACTTTCCAATAATGACGTCAGCTTTCATGATGGCATCTATGCGGTCGACATCTCTTCTTAGAGCACTAACGACTATAAGTTGGTCGAAGGTAATAATTGTATGTCATGTAAGTGGCAGGATGTGGAGTTGAGAGTACAAGGTTTTACAGTTTAAGTGATCTACGTTGTTTGAATGATGCTCACTTGTTGAAAGGCTGTTTGGTGGCAACACTCCTCCAGCCAAATTTTGCTTTAACGTCACCCCAAGGGTATTTTGCCGAGACACCATATGTAAGGATTTACTACGTAAGTGCAAGTGATGTCAGTACAATTTGAGGTAGACTAAGCAATGCCGGTTTGAAATCTTACTAAACATATTGAGTTTTATTACGGGCGTTTATTTGCACTTAGTGTTGGTACATGATCGCCGTGCAGTAGAGCAGGGGGGAAATAGTTACATCTGGGCAGGAGAATAAACAGTGTTTTAGTCCTATCGATAACCAAGATTACCCTTAAAACAAAAGAGTCTCTGTGCTCTGCTCCACGTCGAGTACTGGAAAGAAAGGTTGTTTCTTTTTTTAATGCTATTATGCTAACCTTGGCACCCTTGTCAAGGAAATGAAAGGCGGCATTGAAAGACCCAAGTCGTTACTTCCATGAGTGATATTTGACAATACGTTCCTAGACGCTCTTAACGACAGTTTAAAACTTGTGGGAGGAACCTAAGAGATATTTAATGGCAGTGTTAACACGATTAGTTACTTTAGCGATCTGTTTCTTATGATTCCAAAGTGGTCTGGACTTTTGTACGTCAACATGGTAAGAGTTTCTGTTCAGAATCTTAAAACTGTAATTGCGCCATCAACTCAGGACAAGTAAGTTATGTAATGTATAGCTACGTCGATGGCGCTGCCCAAGAGTGACAAAAAGGGGCTGTGCTATGACCAAGACTTGCAAGGTTGTGTTACACCCGTGATTATACCCACCTTGATGCTATCACTTTTGATGAGAGGTTATGTTTCACTCATTTTTCTTAGGAAGGAAAAGATTACTTGTTGCTAACCGAAGCTCCGTACCCAACGAATGCAGGGGGCGAGAATTTTGTATTATGTATTAACATGAGATGGCTTTGCTTATTCTTAAGCTCGTATATAAGGGACATTAGTCTAAGGCAAATTATTACGGTGTAACCCATGATGTAACGAAGTCTATTTATGAAATTGCCTACCACAAACGAGGTTATCTAGTTAAAAAGACCCAAATGTACAATATTGACAATCAAGTTGTTTATTGACTTTCCATTACGAAAGGTAGACTTAAAGATGGAAGTAAAGGGAGGTGCACTGTATCAATTATGTTTCATTGTATATATGACAATATTTCGTTAGTGTATATAGTTTATTTCAATATTCTCTTGCGATCTATTGTACGAACAGCATGGGTATTGTAATCTTCTACAGAATAATGTAAATGAAGCCGAACCAACCTCGTAATCTGCTTCTTTTGTTTCTCAGATGTTAAACCGTCAAATATATTAGTCAATTATTCTGGTGATGTTAAGTTATGCGACTTTGGTATAAGTGGCCAGTTAGTGGATTCAATGGCAAAGACCATCGATGCCGGCTGCAAACCGTATATGGCAGTAAGTAGACCTTTCTTCCACAAGTCTATTCTGGTGTTGTGAAAGATGTTAAGTAATCTTTGTCTTATAGTTTTTAACTATTGTATCGTCAGTGTGTCACAATAATTCTTAATAGGACTTTAATTACATAACATGATCTTTACAATATTTGCCATTATCCTTGATTGTGTTATGGGCTCTGCCCGCGGGTTTGAAATTCCTTTCGCGATCAACTACAGTTGGATCACGACTATTGGGACCCTTGATAACTGGGACTCTTGATAACTGGGGCTCTTGATAACTGGGATTCCTATTAATGCGACTAATTTGAAATGCCCCTTCCGCAGCTTATGTTAAGGAAAATACTTCTGTTAAGTGGGACATTCTTTAGGTGACACCTTTTTACATCGGCATCGAAGCCCCCACTCGTCGATAGTATAATATACTGGCTAGGGCGAACCTGTTTTGTTTGGGGTTTTTCTCATGTACTGGCAGTGATTAGGAACGGCAATTTCTTGAAATTTTGTAGACATTTTGAGGCTACGTCTTTGTATCGACCGTGTTGGTTTTCACCTGTATTATTGCGCTTCGTTCCTAAAACACTTTAACACGAATTTGAGACTTTAATTTTCTTGTCAGTCAATGGAATTGTTTACTTATCCAGCGTCACACAGCCTAGTAACTGTTTTGTTATCAATTTTGTATTATTGTCAGAACCGTGTTGCTTAGAAGCCCACGTGTATTTGTCGAGGCCAACGTATGTACTCGATTCTTGGCTTTACAAGTTGGACGGGCTTTCTTTCAGTTAAAAGTTGTTAAACATTACTTTCCAATTCTTAAATAGACTTAATACCAATGACAATTTGTATCTTATACGTTTCCTGCTTTTAGTACTATTTCAATTTGATGCAAGCTGCTTTAGGGTGTATACTACGGATGGGTGCAGAATAGTATTGTACTTGAGAGAAATTGCTAGATTCAAAAGTACATGGGACACCTTCGTACTTTTGGTCCACTATACATTTAAGTATATCGTCTTCACAGAGACAATCCCTTAAATTGTTTACAAGAGTAAAATCGCATCACTAGTGCTAGGTACAGCACCACATAACTTAAAAGTCCCATTCTCTTTTATTTTCACTCAGCCAGAGAGGATTGATCCGAATAAAGACCAGAGAGGATACGACATTCGCTCCGACATTTGGAGTTTAGGGATAACAATGGTAAATTAGATAGTGTTCATACTAAATATTTGTTGTTACGAAACTTTCGGTGTTATTAGTGGAGAAGTGGTGTAGTATTGATAATCAATTCTCAATTTCTCCAACCTCGATGGCCTATAGTTATCCATTGGCCCATTTGCACACAGCCTGACTCCACGTATTCCTCAACGCCCTTGTACACTTATTACATATAAATTTAATGAATACTGTATTTGAGGAATTAATACGTGAAGCGCAGACGATTTTAGTCATTTTAGGCAAGCAGTACTGTCATGGTAACGGTAATCGTAGCCGCTGGCGGTGCTGCTAATAGGATGCATAGAAGAGGAGTCCCTTAACAGTATTGTTTTCAGCTAAGGTTTGAAACGATAAGTTCCTTACTGCTATCAATCTTGAAAGTTGGTCAAAGCATGTTTGACGATAATATCGCTTAGTACTTAGTAACTTAGTAGGTTATGTGTAACTCGACTTGAAATTTAAGGGGAAAGGATGATACATCTCTAGTATACATTTAGAACAGAGCTTCGTTTGCATTGCGATCGATGTACCAACGATAGGTTTGTAATATTTTATTGCTGTTTGCGACAAACCTCGAGTATCAACGATGATGCACACGTCATTCTGATTGCAATATTTCGATAATTGTACCAAAAGATTTTGTGTCCATATTTCCCTACCATAATGAATTAGTTAAAGTTAAAGTCACGGTATGGGCCTCAAGGATAGTTCTGTTGGTAAAAGGCGGCAAAGCCTTGTGGCCGTTCTAGGTGTTTCATAAGTGAAGATAGATGCGGATTGTTAGTGATCGTACTTACTCTTTAGGTGCCTCTGCCTCTTGCAGAGTCAGCACGATCTTCACCAATTGTACTTTGCCTAAGCAGAAAACTAAGTTCAAAAAGTTTGTTTGGCTGTAGTGTAGTTCGTTAGGATGTAGACAAGGGTCGGTCAACGTTTCTCGCTTCAGGAGCCAATTTGATGCTAGAGTTCAGCCGGATCTGATCTCATTTTTAAAATACTACTAAAATAAAACTCCTACTTTTGCGAAATTTGATGAGAAGTTGATCATGGCTTTTTGTTTTTCTTACAGTTATCATAAATATATATAATCTATTAAGTGCCAACTTGCAATTTTTAACAGAAAAGCAGAAACCTAATAAATTTTACAAACGAGAAGCGGATGGCACAGAAAGATGTCTTGGGTAGCATGTCCCGGTTTGGCCAGCTGTAATCGAATCTCTATACGCTTTTCAAATTTTATCTTTTAGGTGGAATTAGCCACCGGAAAATTTCCATATGGGGGATGGAAAACACCATTTGACCAACTCAAAGCTGTTGTGGAAGAGCCATCGCCTTCCCTGCCACAGGATGGAAGATTCTCGGGTGAATTTTGTGACTTCATTGCTTCATGGTAAGTGTAGCTGGCAGCGTTTGATCTTTATTGCTTGCTGAAAACTCTGGTTTGCGGCCGGTATAACACCAGACGCCTATTTTCACTGGTAGAAGTCAGGGTCACTACAGCAGTGAAAGCGCCTGTTTTTAGGATTGTAGACGAGGGATAGGGTTACTATTGTGTGGGGTTTTATCCAGCAATTTATTTTATACTGATTGTGAGGGGGGATGAGTTCCAGTTTTCGGTAGCAGCTTGTGAGTATAGGTGACACAATGCGGTTGTCTTTTTACGATCGCTTGACGGTAACTATTATTCAGGCCACCGTTTATATTTGAAATGCCATCACGCTGTCGAAGTCGCGTGATCTGCCTTATGTCTCATCTATCACCTTCGCTATACCCGGTCATCAAATGGTTAAGGGGTGAGGAGCGGCTTGAACTGACCGATTTAATCGCTCGCTACATAAAGGAGGAGTATCTATCGGCAAGAAATTTAATGCTTAGAAGTAAGTAGGGGTTGGAGTTCACTATTTTTTAACAGTTTGCAACATTTTCGTGATATGAAGGCACAATAAAAGGACATAATTCACCGGCGATGAATTATGAGTCGTTTTTGTAATATTGATCGAAGTAAATTTTGGTACAATGCTAGTTTCTACTTTGATGAAGTAGACTCATTCTTTTGCTTAAGAATGGGCGTTTAATTTATTAATAATTGTCAAATACTGGAAGGCTATGAAGAGCCATGAGCTTAAGACATCGCGAGGTGCAGACGGGAAGACATTAGACTAGGTCGACATTATACGTGACGTGACATTGACATGTCTTGGTCAGAAATCTTCAATGGTTTGTGATCCATACGTTTCTGTAGCCATGTGGTATTCCTTTATGAGATTTGCAAAAATAGCCACAATTAACTCAACAGCCTTACAGCCAAAGGTGTACCAAGGCAAGTTGATAGGTTTTAGGTCATGGTACTTCTTAACACTCCAAAATATGACTGCTCTGAGAGGCCATGTGATGTGGCACACTGTCCCTTCTACTGCTTTATTCATCAAGTGCGTTAGTAACGATTTGACAGCAAGGAAGAACGTGTGAAATTATCTGTCATTTAAACATAATCCTAGACTTAACACTGTAAACATTTACCGCTTCTAAGACCCGATGTCGTCTTGAATAAGCGTCATAGACTTAACGAATGTCATGGAAGGAATTTGTTTGAGCATTATGAAATAGCACTCTGGGGCATAACTCAATAATCTTCTGTGGAAAGTCAACTTTGTAATTGGACCAGTGGATGGACATAATACGATCATCAAATAGATCTCAGAATGTAATATGAAATTCAAGAGTATAGTTAGAGTATTTACTTAGCAGCTGCAATTTTATCTTCTGGCCGAGGTTTCTGTGAAGAATGAAGGATACGACTGTTGTGCAGTTTCATATTGGAATCTGAAGGCCAATAAGCAATATCACCTGCCATATAGTATTGCAACGTAGAATTCGTTTTATTCACATTGGTCCCAGGTTCAGAGGACGGGACATTTATTAAGTAAAAGTAGGACGTTAATTTTAGGCCCTCGGGTGTTAAATCATCTTGGTCATGGGTTTATCTCAACTTGACATACTTCATCCCCATGGAAACCAAATTAACTCACTTTGTTATTCCAGCGTCTGTTTTGGGTATAAGCGCTTACGTTAGAGCCGTCGATTATTTCTGGGTGAATTGTGTGACTTTTGGCTTACTTTAGGCTGAACTGGCGTGGTTCCAAAAGGAAGTAAAACCGATGTACTATTTATTTCGAGAGTTATAAGTGTTACCTTTGCTCAGTAATCCAACAAAACTAACCCATATGTTGATTCAAGTTTTACATGCAGTACAGGTTGTGTCCAAATACTTGTTGCAACTGTAACAACGACAGATAGCTGTCAAATTATGATGGTTTACGCCCATATATATCTGCTAGTATGGAGTACAACGTAGGCCGAAATGCCTTGAGAAAAAACCGTGTCTCAAAGATACCAAGTAACAGCATCAATGAAAGCGCCTGTTATGTGCCTACTGTCTTGCAAGATTTTTGCCGTTTTGGTCAAATTTTCATGAAATTCTGTTAAGGGTTAAGTCCGAGATTGTAGAGTTCCACCCTACTCAAATATTGGGCGTCCATGGGAGCCATTGACCATTTCTTGATCAATCTAGCCCCACAAGATATGCATGAGGTCGTTTGCCGTTGACTCCATTTTGCCTGTATGTTTTGGATCGTGGTTACTGGAAAGCCGCAACTTAAAACCAAATTGAAACTACGATGTAACATAACTGCTACAAATTGCACCCTAGCGATTCCTTCATTATTGAGAACTGATGCATCTATCACCTGTCTTCCTTTTGCTAGTTTGCGAAAGAATTTCAAGGAAAGACCGTTTTACGTCCAACTTCTTGTAAGTAGCATGAGTTCAATCCCTCGTCTTATTTATTTGTATCTTTTAAAAAAGAAATTTGTAAGACTTGTGCTTTCAGTATTATGGGTACTGAATTAACGCAGGAAAATGATAAACATGTCGTAGTAAAGTTTTTGTAATTGATATGTGCTAGAGGGTATCGTTTTTCGTATACATAAGGCAGCAATTGCCATTGTTTGTAGTAAAGTTGCTATGAAGGACGAAGTGGTTTAATTTGGGCAATGGTAGAAAGTAGATTATTAGCATGTTCGCGGTTCCTATTTTCATTACATAACGAATCTACTTATTCTTTTAATTAGCGGTGTTGTTTTGACTAAAGAGAAACTTACGGAACACTAAGTTGCTACCATGAGTTTCGCATAAGATTTCCCGAAGTAAAAAATCTCCTCCAGGTTTGTTTTGCTACTCATAAATAGCTTATCTACATGAAGATGCTATTCCCTTTGGCCGTGATGTATCAAGAGCAACGAAGTGGTAACTATTACAACACTGTTAGTTGCACTAAGTGAAGGACGATAACAAGGCATATTGAATGAAGTACACGTTTAGCATTGAAATGTTGCTTTCAGTACTTCTAGAGCTGTGTGCATGTACGCAATTTGGAATGAGTCGCCGTCATGCAGTATTCAATCTTTTTGGATGTAAAGAGGAGGCAGAAGGATGGTGAAAACAAGACTCATTAGTATGTCTACTATTGCATTGGACTGCTACCCAGTTACGATCTGCCCTAGTTTAATAGGTCGACGTGATTGCTTGTGTTCATTTTCCCACTGTATTATCATTTGTTGTTAGCTGGTTGTTGACTATCATTTCAACAGGAGTTTGATTTCATTTCTCGCAGAACCACCCCTTCATCAGGACACACGAAGATCAAGATTTGGACATTTCGCCATTTGTGAAACGCTTTTTGGGTCAATCCTAATTTAAGGGGAGTATGGTTGTCGGTTCGTTTTTGTAAGTTACTCGTGCCCGTTAACACCATAAGCAGCCATTTCTATACCCAGGCCATCAACCAGCCAGGGCCCGGTTGTTTGTATCTATGCGTTCTTTTTGCGTAAGTTCAACTACAGGATCGGACTACGTTGTATTTTCATTTTGTATCTGGGCCGATCTGGCTGGATACCCTTACCGACAACGTTAACAAAGGCCCCAAGCTGATGAGCGGGTGTATCACGTGATTAAATTTATTATGTACGGTTATATTGGGGGAAGCGAATTCCATGCGACTTATTTGTTCATTTGTTGGAATCGAATTTGGTAGTAGTGATTTGCTGTTCGCTGGGCAATTTTCTAATGTAGGCATGTATGTATAGTTCTGTGGGAGGAGTCTTGCAAACTTTCTTAACGATGTTCTTATTCCCAAAATTCTGATATCCTTACACTGACCGCGATCTGACCACGATGTTAATTGGCGAGTTCTTATTGTCGCAATTATTGCTTGCTTTTAGTCTTGAGATTTGAGCAGTGTAACTAAAGGGAGATAGAGTTTTTGAAATAATATCTTGTCTCCAATTTTGGAATACTGCGCCCCAAGCTGTGTAAAGATATCATATCAGTCTTTTTTGTCAAGAGTTAATGCAATACGCTGTTGCTGATTAAAGTTAAAACAGAAACCCGATAGATATAGGTGTTATATAGCTACTAGGCAGTTGAGATTCGTTAATGCTAAGCAAACTGATCCACATGCCGTTTCCGTGGATCATGTTTCCTGGTGGAGGAGTTGTATACCCCTCCCCTAAGTTAAAGAAAGTTAGTACACCAGGGGCCATTCACGTCTTATAAGAGAGAATATGGTTGTGTCCGACAGTTTATGGGTGACGGGCGTTTTTGAATCGTCTCTCGATGTCATATCCTTATGTATTGCTTCAAGGTGGCCTAGTTTTCCTACCTTACCCGGACGCTTTGGAAGCATCATCGTTTTTTCAGGCAGTTTAGGACTAAGTTGAGAAAGCGCCCAACCTTTGTACCCGTATTAGGTATCAGGGGACACGGAGTGACACGGATCCTCAAATCTGAGCAGTAGTTTCTAGTTGAAGGTGTTATTAGCTACTTTTTATATTCGCATGCCAGGAATGGAGTAAGTGGTAAGCGGTACGTCTGCGTTAGTGTCTCAAGAAGGGAGTGTGTCATGCATCAATTTTATGGTAGAATTGTATGTTTTATTGTTTGGTTCTCCCAGTACAACCCAGCCAGTATAACGGAAGACTGAACTTGTACCCCAAGACTCTTGTTCAGCATTTCAAAAAGCTTCTGCTTTCCATACTGTTTCTTTATTGATATTATATGGAAGCGATCTTGATTCAGAAAAGCAACGACTCAAAAATTGGATTGCATGCAAGCAACACATCTTTGTTCACTTAGACAGCATGCTTTCACACTATGCTTTAACAAGCGATTTGCCATAGGCCACTACATGCGTTGCCCATAATCAGAGTTGTTACTATATTTCCGTTGTTGAATGTTTTCTGTATGTAGGGAAATGGGTCTGTTTTTTATTACCGACGTTCTTGTGCACCAACTTTCCGAAGAAGTTGTATTTTGCTGGGCAGGGACAAGTAGTGCAGAGCATTAACCAGTTAGAGGTGTCTCCATTTTGGTACTGCTGTTAAACATGTTAAGACTGGGAAGTTTTCTTGCCTATTTTATTTTGTTGCGAAGATCCATCACTGTTTCTCGTGAAACAATGATTAAGTTGACTGCTTAATGTTGGTCTGATGGTAGTTCTTATGTTGTTAAAAGTGAGGCGACAGCGTTTCGGCTGCGAGGCAGAGCTGCTGTTGTATTCCTATGGCAATCTCTATACGCTGAAAGCTTGTTTCAGGATCGTAGATTGATAGACTGGTTAAGATTTGCTTGTTATTATCCATAAACTGGTTAAGAGACGAAAGTGCGTGGATTTGGGGATCTGTGTACTCATTTATACATGAAACACAATGGTTGATGGAGACATATTCTCTGCCTAGTGGTTACTTTCTGTTGTTTCAACTCAGTTATTGCAGAAGCTAAACTCTAACAAGAATGCGTCGTGTCTTACGAGCTTGACGGAAACCTGAAGTGTAAAACTGGCTCCTCATGCTGCTAAACAATTCTCTGTTGTTGCTGTGGGGAGAGAAATAGTTATCTTTCAGAGAGAAACGAACGCGCAATGTTTCTACAAAGCAAGGTAGCCAGAAATATCAAAGCGCCCAAACGCATATGCAAGTTTTCTCACACATTACAGATACACCTTATATGTGGCTTTCGCATTACGGTACCAGATCTATATTTGTATACCAAGATAGTAAAACTACAAAATGGCAACGCTGGCGGGAAGTGCTACAGTGCATCACAGACAGAAATTTCCCTAAATTATTTGTAAATAGCAGCTGTTCAATCATTCTTACCATGTTCGCATTTATTGATGTGAGTTTCCATCCGCTAGAACGCATCTTGATTGTTCTTGCAAAAGAAAAATGAAATAGAATGCCTACAATGTCCAAAAATGAAAGGTTGCATTACAGTTTCTCCTCCGGCGTCAGCGCGTGTGTAACATCCCAACGCGTCAGTCACGACAAGGAAGTTACACAGGCGGCAAAAGCACAAGGGATTCTGGCAGAGCAGAGAGGGAAGAAGAAGGCTTTTCAAGATCTAACCTGGTGGCATATGTGAACGATTTGGAAAGAGCTGTGTAGGACACTTTTTACTATTAGATGGCAGATAGACGGACCTCCCACCAGTTCCAGTAATTTAGTAAGGCCCTGGTCTCATTAGAAACCCCTTTTCGTCGATATGTATCGTCGAATCAGTCCCTGTTTTCGCAATTATAGTAGATCACAAGGCCAAGAGGAGCACTTTCCGGGGAGCTTGTTTCGTCACTTAGAGATGCCTGTAACGGGGTCTTCTGGGTTATATGTTATAAGTGTTAATTTGTATTTATCAATTATTGAGACTGCATCCACATTCCATTCCTGAATTGTTTATAAACAAATCAAACCCTCCGTTTATTAGGCATGTGTGATTAAGACCCCGATCGATCGAAATTGAGGCTGTATTAACGAGAAGAGACACGAAAGGAGAAATAGTGATGGTAAATAACGGAGAAGAAATCTTAAGTCAATGAAAGAGAACCGGTCTGTACCCTTGGGAAGTGGAGGCTCTGGTATGTGAAACGGTGGAACACTTCCAAATATGTATCTGTTGTCAACTGTGCGATTTGGAGTAGTCGAGGACTAGGGTGTAACATAAATAGCTGTCTATGCAGGAAACATGCCCCACAAATTGACAACCACAAACCTGAATTGAGGGAATGCCACTCATCTTCAAATAAGCACTACGCTATAAGATTTTCACGCCAGAAAGACAACTTCAATGCATAGTCTTAATGATCACTTTCCTCATTTCCTAAGCGCGAAGTTTCCTAGACCAACGGCTCAAAACAGCTTGTGTCCGTAACAGTGTCATCGCGTATTCTCATAAGCAGAAGAGGGCGGAACGCTCATCTAGATCTCATTTTCAGCACATTTTTTGCCACTACAATGTTACTGCTGGTGTTCTCCAATTATGTTCTCCAAATGGTCTTCATCTAGATTGTAGATACAATTCCTCTATCGTTTGATACGTTAATATACTTAGTTTACATTTGCTGACAGCCACTTAGTTTACATTTGCAGACAGCCACTTAGTTTACATTTGCTGACAGCCACTTAGTTTACATTTGCTGACAGCCACTTAGTTTACATTGCTGACAGCCACTTAGTTTACATTTGCCTACAGCCACTTAGTTTACATTTGCTGACAGCCACTTAGTTTTCATTTGCTGTCAGCCACTTAGTTAATTTTTATCAAAATCCATCAGGAGGATATAAGGGAACAAAGACGATCGTGTACTGTCAACAATTTTGACGTCAATTTAATGAACGGTGAGGAATATCGTAAAAAATCGATTTAATGGAAGCAAAAAGGTTTTGAGTGTAGCCAATGAAGGGTTTCATTAGAGTAGAGCACCCAGTGCTTGGCCAATGCAATGTACAGTAAGGAACATTGCAATTGGCCAATTTGAATCATGTTCTCAGTAAGTGTAGCGTTTCTAAGAACACGATGTAACTATCTTATACATATATTCTTCATCAAACATTACCAATGTACAGCGCCGTTTAATCTCAGCCACCCAACTTGTCAGCTTCTAAACATTTATACCCTTTTCCCCTAGCGCCCCTGGTTGGGACCCGCTGCACTAGAACGTGGCAATAGTAGTAGTATATACCAGCTAAAAGTGGCTCTTCTGGACAGGATGATGTGGAGGTGTTATCTTTGGTGTAGTGTAGAATGTGTCATTATCGATTGTATCTTTGAGAGGGCCGAAAGTTGGTGCAAAGGTCAATTCAGGATTGATGTTGCTTAAGATTTATAAAAGCTTTCACGAAATCTCGGCCTTGAGATGAAATAAACAGTAATCATGTACGTCACTTCCCTGGATTTTGTTGTAATACGAATTATCAGAAATAGAACAATTAAACCTATAGTAGACTTTCCGACTTCATAATAACCATCTTAAGTGCATCTGTGTCTCTATTGATATGGGAAGCTTAATTATTGATCCTCTTAATTTACAAAATTAAGAGGACCAAATATCAAATGCTACATTTTCATAAAGTTCAATTGTCTGGACAATTACGATTAGTATTACAGTGGGGTTTTAGAGGGCAAGAACCGGTAGGGTATAGAGGTACCCTTCTCAACCTGTTATTTCAATGACGAACGATCAGGAGCCTTTGCAGTAAAAAAAGGAGTACGGCAAGGCTGTATACTCAGTCGAAGCCTATTCAGTATAAGGTTTTCACCTATATTATTTGATCCACTTATCCCAATGTGTCAGGGTTTTACATGTCTGAAGTATAGAGCTGATGGTGAACTTTCCAATACAAAGGATTGTGTCCAGACAAAGTCGTGTCGAACATGCCTGAGGGACTTATTGTTTGCTGACTATTGCACCTCAAATACCAGCTCTAAGGGCTAAATGCAGCATAGTATAAACACACTTGCAAAAGCCGGAGACATCTGCATGCAAACCATCAGGCAATGAAAACCGACGCTCTCTGTCAAGCACCACGCTACATCTACAGTGAACCATATATTAAGTGGTGAATTGCTTCCTTTAGTTGAAACGTTCGTTGACTTGGGTAGTAAACTCTCTATGAAGGTAAATGGCGATGGTGTTGTGAAGAACTGAATTGAACAAATTATAGGATAGGTACAGTTGAATGAAAATCAAAGTGTTGCAGCTATAATGTAAACTAAGGACTGCATGCATGTAAAGCATGGACCGTGTACGGTTGTCACGCTAAGCACTTTCACTTGACTTACCCTTCCAGAATCCTTAGCCCAACCTTACCCAAACAGCAGCTTCAACGATGTTTAAGTCGTCCGAGCATAATCTCAAAGTAGCCTTTCGTAACCAGACCACAGTGCTCACGAAACAGTCACGTTGCCGCCCCCTCCACCCCAAAGTCATTTTGTAAAGCATTTTGATTTATGCCAACTAAAGAGGTGGGGGCTAAGAATTAAAGAAACACTAAACTTCCTTAGCAAGAAAAACATGCGCATGGCATAATATCAGTTCAGCTAGTGCTAGTTGTAAAAATATGTCTCTCTCAGCCCTGGTCAAGAAACGTGGAATTGAAAACGCAATTTCTGCCAGCATGGACTTACAAATATCGGTTCATTTTGCCAGTGTCTACAAACGCAAACGTACACAATGTGCTTAATTTGTAACGAATGCATTACGGCACTAAAAGATTATACTTTCTGAAGACAACACACTAAGAAATACCTGAAATTTCTCTGGGATATCTCCGGAGAAAACCGCTAAAATACAGAGATTGATACCATCTTACTGTCGGCTCTGTACTACCATAGGGCAAACATGCACTGCCCAAGAGAGCTACCTTGAGTGTTTTCTAGATTTTAGCAAAAAGAAAAGGCATTTAACTTGCTTTGAAACCATGAAAGAAGAAGTAGAAGGAGTGCTTCGAACTGCAAAAGTGCCCTTGTAAAGACAACATTGCGAGCGTTCATGGATCATGTGACAGTAAAGTCAAAAGCCCTAGAAGGAATGGACTATATACCGGCTCACTTAAATAGGCTGATTGATCGGTCGAGAGTGAATTTTAAAGCCAAGACGTCGAGAAGTGTAAAATACCAGAATGGAAACCAGAAGGAGGCTAAATACCAGATCGGAGTGAAGATCATTTTAAGAGTGAAAGAAAACCTTTTATAAGTTTGGGATATTGCTATAAATGGCACATTGAGTGACAGATGTCAGGGAGGGACGATTTAATAAAAGTCAAGCTAAGGGCTGAAGGTAATAAATAGGTAAGACCGAGTTACCTGGAAAATTCCAATGTTGTTGCCTGCTGTTTGTTTTGTATCCCCGCATGATGTGGCCTCTGCATATGTATGAAGTGCCAACGACACAAGAGGAACAAATCGAATAACGATGTGGAGTCTATGTAAGAAAGTGGATGGGATTACCGAAGACGCTAAATAACACTGCAATATTTGGAAAGAAAGAACAGTTACAACTACTAATTGTCAAAGAATATAAGGCAGCAAAAGTTGTATAGTTATGACGCTTCGCTTCTCCTATGGCGACAGATTATGCAACAAAACCCTGGAACATGCAGATACGACTGTGCCAGTGTAAGGGAATACAGAAGGATTTGGTGTACAAAATTTTAAACCTTTCTGTATACGTAGCAATAGAGAAAAAGGAGATGCAAGGACTCGCAAGATCAGGGGAGAAGAGCAGGAAAAGCGATATCTCCATCTGATACATTGTAACAAACAAGGCCAGTGCTTAGGCTGGGAGGAGTTTATCATGAGTTGGATGGAGACAGATGCGGAAGAGGGACCGAGCTAAAACGTCCTTTCTAATTGGGTCAACGTATGATACTATGCCATCGCCTGTAAATCTCGTTCGTTGGAAGTAGACAACAGCGAGAAATGCTAATGTTGGAAAAGAGGAACGCTCAGGAATGTCCCTTCAAATCGCCATCATGAACTAGATAGGTACACCTGGCAACCACGTATTGCAAGTTATTGGAAAGCTTTCGCAGCAGAAAATAAAGTAATTCTATATTGAAGAATTGCCCAAGGTGGGAAGATAATTAAGATGGTTCACAAAGCAGAAACAACAAGTTTGTTGAAGAGCCATTCGAAGACAGTAAGCAGTGACAAAAGATTGAAGAAACAGCGGAAACAGGCTGTAGATGGCCAGAATACCTTGGCCGTCACCCACCATTGACACGACAGCAACCTTATGCTGTAGTGTGGAGGGAAGGAAGTTGGAGATTGATTTGGAGTTGTCAGTGCCGTGCGAAGACAGTCTTTCAAATGCAGAAGCAAGGAAGGACAGGAGATAGAAAGAGATGTTGAGGGAATGTAAAGGAAAGAAATGGAATTTATTAAGAAGTTTTGCAGGAAGCAGCAGAGAGTACATCGTATTGCATCTGATTGAAGAGAGACCATTAGTCTTGGCTCGAAAAGTAGCAGCTGACAGTACCAGATGGAAGGGTCCCGCCAATTCAGAAATGCAGTCGATCGAGCAGCTTAAAATAACTCATGCATAACTATATGGTCACAATCAATTTTATTCGATCAACATCAGGCTTTCAACATCGCTTGTTTGATCAGCTGCTGACGAATGCAGAACATCACGACCTGCTTTCATATAACGATGTTTGGTGGCGTTAAATGGCAGTGCTCTGGAGCATATTTGGGATGATATAACAAGGAAATAAAAACTTTTCTCCGCAGGATCAAGTACAAAAAGCACAGATCCATCTTACCAACGTTTCTGATGACTCTTTTTTGGCTATGGTTTGTTTTTAAAGTGCCATATTTAGGGCTCTTAATGGCTTAAATTTGGGGTTGCATGGAAGACTTAGAACTATTTATGATTTTATGGAATCGATACGACCATTTTCTATCAAACTTTTTCCTGGTCGACCTAACAGGTCAAATGCTACATTTTTCTTAACGCTTCGCAAATATATCTCATCCTCGGCATAAATAAAGGATGCAAAGTTGAAAGAAAATTCCGATGATCGTTTGCAAGGACTTATTCTTACATATTAAAAAATTATTTTAAGCTTCTTGCCTAAGCGGATGATGGACTTCCATTTTGCCCTAACTTTGACGTCCGTTGTTCCGTTGTTCCGTTGTACCAATACTCCTCATATCCTCATTTACGCTTTATCCATAAGTTTTCACTTTGGTCTCCCTCTCTTTCTTTTGCCTGGAAGTTCCACATCAATGATCTTTCTTCCTACGTACTCTCCATCTCTACTCCTTGGTGTCCAAGCCACTTCAGCCTAACCACTCTCACTTTCACTCCCAGTGATTTCGACTTTTGCTCTGCACCCTGATGGATTTATTTCCTATCATATCTATTCTTGTTACTCCCATTGCACATGCAAGCATTTTCAGCTCGGCTACCTCCAGTTTGGATTCCTGCTTCTTCGTTATCAACAATACAGTCCATACAACATTGCTAGGTTCAATACCGTGCTATGTACTTTTAAAGCTGATTCGAAGAAATTAAACAAAAGTCCTTAAACGCTGTCCACCTCCATATGTCCTCAGCTATACCCTTGGTTATGAATACACAGCAAGGCAGCAATCGTAAAACCTAGAAGCGGTCAATAGTAATTAATGGAACGTAAAGTTTTATAATTATTTGCCTGGTATGACAGCATTGGCAAAGTTTGATATGCTACCTGCATCTCATTTTTGTGTAAAACAATTGTATGAAGGTAGGTTAGTTTTTAACACACATCACGTTCTCACATATGTAAACCATGGGGTTACCGAAGGCACAATGAAAATTGCCCGATTGATCCTCAGGTGTGGCTTTGACATAGCTGCCCCCTTCTCCTGTTGGAAATGCTTCGTACGTCGATGGTCAGTCTACGAAGTTAAAAAGCGTTGGCTTTAAATTAAAAAGTGAAGGGTATCGGAATACGCTCCATGGTTTATTTTGGCACTGACATTAGCATCGGTCTTCGAGTGAAACAGGCTGTTAGAGGAGCGAAGAGGTCACATCGTGTGACCTAGATCTAACAGTATTCCCCAGTGAAGTAAAGAGCTACTTATTCCTTTACCTAGGCTGTAATTGTGTTAAACATTAAGCCCAGACCACAAAAGATGTCATTGTTTTGACTTCCTGACTTCGATTCCATCATTGAATGCCTTTTGAAGTTTTGCGCCTGAAAGAAAGGAATGGTAACTAGTTAATAAACTATCAAATGATCCCGTACTGAGACATAATACGTTCCCTAATTAATTGAGAAGTATTTTGTTTAGCAGAGTAAAGATAACTACAAAAATAAATGAATAGCTTGGTAGACAGATTCACAATTGTTCACAATAGTTAGTGGCAAGAGTGGTCTACAGAGCTTCCGGATGTACCATCGAGGTGTTGACTGATATAAGTGAAAGCAACACTTATTAAATAATTCGTTTAATAACAGCAATAATACTTGTAAATCTACTACATACAAAGGTAGGATATAGAATAACCGGCAATATTGAGTCTCGAATACATGCCTCTCCGGCCTTTTATATTTTCAGGAATTTTGCAGCCAAGAAAATCTTCTATTCTTCCAGCTCTCCCCTTTGTATTAATATTGGTAGATATCTTTTTGCAGCCCAATTTGATGTATGTTAATTTTTAAAAAATTAGCTAATACTACTTTTAAGTTCATTAACAGATGTTAGATTCTTTCCAAACGAGACTTATTAGATTTTGGGAAAATTTCCACATACCTCCTGAAATTTCAAATCCCCTTCTATTCGAGACTCGAGAATCTTGATCATCTTTGATCCACTGAATATAGTTGTAAACTAGATTTTAATGACAAAAGGCAATTAATATGGAAACGCGTGTAAACAGCCATAATACATACACTTTATGCCAGGAAAAAAGGTTTACCGTAAATGTTTTGTTTGTCGAGATTTTGTATTGTATGTGGGTTACTCTACATAGAAGGTTTTTATAAAATCATCATGGGCATATTACTGATTTTTTTCCCAGAATACCACGAAATAAATTTATGTGATAGTGAGTATGTTTCAAAACAAACACGACTGACGTAATTGTTCAAAGTGGCGGGCCTACTAGTCACATATGAATTACGGGGTAATGTATAATCTAAGGTGACTACAGAGAGTTGGTTGGGCTTGTAAGAATCAGGAAATACAACCGACGTAACTGTAGTACATCCTTCAAGTTCCTGTGCGAAAAGAGCACAGGATGTGTGTTCACAGGATAGCTTTTTAATTCAAAATGTTTGTTGGTGGTACAGAACAATAAAACTGCACAAAATAGCGAAAACAATTTAGTACTAAATGGCATTTTTCGTCTGACACCCTTCAGAGTACAAAATCGTCAGAATTGGAGTTGAGAAGAAATCAATGAAACTTATACCCAACTGTGTTTTGAAAGTAGCTAACCAGACGTAATTCTGATTAGCTATTACAATTTACCAAAGAATCTTTGATAGAGAATCATAAGGCCATGACTTGCTTTGGGCCTGCACACAACGAGGTCTAGTAAACACTCGTCATGTTATTGCTATAGTTGCTAAGGATAATCAGACTTAAAGATGAAATGATCTACTTGGTGACGTCTCTGTTCTGCATAGTTCATGTAGAGTTTCTTTCTTTTTCTTGCTATTGTATATCAACAGTTGCGCAAATGGGAATGCACCCATTTGCTAACCTTTTACGAAAATACATAAATGTATCCAAATAGGATAATTTACAGCATGGTTAGGTCAGGACAGGAATAATTCTTATTAGTTTATTTGGTTTTTTCTTTAGAGACCCATCCTCGCCTGTTTTTGATGACTTGAAGCCAAACTCGTCGGCAATACAGGGATAGGAAACGGAAAACTTGTCTTTAATGTGGGGAAAAGACAAATTGCAGAGTTGAGTAGACAAGTGAAGTCGTGTCAGGCATATTTTGAAAGAATGACAGTAGCAGGGATGAATCCTAACAAAATTTAAAACCCTAGCAATATAAGATAAACATTGAATTTAACACCAAGTACATCCTGTACTACTGATCGTTTTGTCTAGAATTGATCCATAAGTTTGCTTTATTTAGAGTGACATAAGTAGAACTTGTACAGGTAAGAACCTGGTTGGCCCCTTTAACAACAAAACGTAGTAGGTCATGTTTTTCTATCAGCCTACAGACATCAAGCATGTTAACACTTAATACCAAACGAGAGTATTATTCGATTTTTCTTCTTCTGCCGAGTCTTTATTGACTTCGAAGGAATTCCTTGCAAAAAAAATCTGCTCATTTACTCATCGCAAACATTTACATAATTATCAATGATAACTGCAAACTTATGGAGAATGTTTATAAAAATTGTAAAAGGTACTGTACCACACCAGTCGTCGTTACCATGACGTGTCCCAGGTCATTCAAGCTTCTCCTAAAACAAGCGTTTGGTTGTTCACTCGGACGGTTGGTCTGCTAACAGTCGACGACTTCATTACGTTTAGTGAAAATGAGAGTTATAGACGCTGATAGACAAGAAAAAGGAATTGAGCGGCTAGTCAATTCTCACTGTACAAGCAAACGTATGAATAAATCGATTTCCTTTTATTAGCACCTTAGATGGAATTGACCTCTTCCCAATGGAATCAACTACTTCCCTCTATATTTAATACATATCAGACGACAGCTATTAAACCAAATAGTCTTTTAAATACCTGAGCATTTCTAGATTAAAGGGCACAGAACCATTTTTAAATGCAATTTGCAAGATCTAAAAGCGATAGTAAGCGTTGAATGGACGCACGAAGGGGCATGAGAACTTTGAATCAAATAACCATCAATGCTCATAGGAACCTTCGAGTAATGTTGAACAACACTTGAAGTAGTCGTTAAATGCTGACTAATTTCAAGGAAGAGCATGAACATAATGTCACCGTTGCCGAGCCTCCCTGACCAGAAATGATACCCCAGGCTTCGTCGGTTTATAAAACAACGAGAAAAACTTATTATCCGTGGTAACTAAAATGGCCATGAAGTGTGGGGTTTTTTAAAGTTAAGAGGATGAAAAATCTCTTTGATATTTTGTTAAGCACTCCCTGATCATAGCTATACGGGCTAGATACTGTTCATGACTTACATCCCATGGAAATATAAGTTAACGACACCAGCTGTACTGCTATGGCTGAGCATTAGACTAAACATTTCTACAAAATATTCCAAAAGATTGAGAAAATATACAAAGTTAGTTGTGTTCTAAAAATTTAAGACTTATATTATTTCAAAGTTTAGAAATGCACCGCTTTTACTAAGTGGATAGTATTTGACAAGATAACCGATGGACGTTAGTACGACATTTACATATGTTAGTGATACCAAGGCCAAAGACCAGTCAATAAAGTTAGAAAGGCGTTTCTGTATATTAATTATTCTAATTTGCATGAATTAACCCATAGATAATTTTCTGCAAAATATTAGTTTCAAATGCTCAACTTTCACGATACTTCATGGTTCCACGGATTGAATCATTTTCTTTATCCATTTGGTAAAATAGAATGTCTCCGAATGAACACCGATCACAAGAACGAAGCGACGGGGGGTCAGAGGGCCATGGCTTGCCACGTTTTGGAAAAAACCTAAATGTATAATTTGTTGTGTATGCAAGCTATAGATAAATATAGTTAAATTTGGCCCCCTCACTTTTGGAGTGTACTGCGGCCCCTGATACTATGATACGTGAGGGAACACTGTCCATAAATTTCTCTTTTGCTATGTTTCGGTCATAACAACAGTTATTTATTGCCGTGTAAACAAAATTCCTTACATGACATTAGTAAAATATAGTTGCTTTTTCGGGTTTACCTTCAGATTCGTTCATAAAGTATTTTAGTTATTATTTAGTATAACAAAGTAAATTATTATCATTATATTAATTTATTGTTATTAAAACAAACATTTGTTTAAATTTTGAGTCAAAAGAAAGAATGAAACTCGATTTCTTAAGCTAAGCATGAATTTGGTTGGAGTTATATGATCGTACATATTTAACAAACATGATTGATCAGTTAAGACTCATTTGTCCAATAGACACTACCTATTTTATTTTCTGTAGAAGAAATAACAAATGGTTCGATTGTGTTTTATTGATTTGGCAATGAGAATATCAATATTGTTTTCTCTGCTACTTTCTTTATAATCTGATTGGTGTTTATTTAAAAACTTGTTGTTTTTTTATTACTATTTTAATTTTCTTTACATAACTATCGTTGGCTTTCTGAAATTGTAACTATAAATGCTACTGTTATTTGTTTATATATATTTGAGGGCTTGTTATATAATAAACAGTTTGGACATGTCTGTTATTAAGTGAGTGTCAACCTTGGAAAAGAGCATTGTTGACATCCCACCGATCATTGATCACTATCAGTACGAAAGGACGGAATCTGTATAATGGCATTGGAGGCCTGGTATAATTATGAACACTTTCGAATACAATACAATACGAATCTGTAATATGAACGTGAAACCTGGACAATCTCAAAAGCAATGGAGAAGAAGATATTAGCTGCAGAAATGTAGTTTTTGCGCCGAATGCAAAGGATATCTTGGATAGAGCATGCATCAAGTGAAGAAGTATTACGGCATGCTGATACCCAAAGACATTTGACTCACATCATCAAAGAACGTCAGCTGACTTTTCTCGGTCACGTCATGTGGAAAGCTAATCTAGAACATCTTGCGTTGACCGGGACACGGAGTAGAGGCAAACAAAGAATCACCTACATGAGCAATATGTCAGCCATATTAAGCGAGCGTTCAACCGACATTTTTCATGCAGCTCCGGGGGGGTTTTTTTGGAGTGTTGTGGCCGCCAACTTCAGTTGACATGGTACAAGAAGAAGAAGAAGAAGAAGAAGAAGAAAAAAGAAGAAGAAGAAGAAGAAAATGTATTGATTATAATTCTAACAAGGCATTAATCAATCTAAGGAAAGATTGATACGTAGCTGAAGAGTATGCGCGCCGTTCCGACATTTGATGTACAGTCAATTCTTCTGTTTGTTACTAGTAGCTCCTTAATTTAGCAGCTCTGATTGGTTACTGTATTGATTATCACCGCCATCATCGTAATAACCGTCTTTATGATCAGCATTGTCAACATAACCGTTATCATCATGACTCGGACTTAAAACCTTTCTTTCTCGTCCATCCAGGGGGCTTCAATCCATGATAAGTTAAACTTAGAAAGACAGTTAATTTCTTTTGTTTTTCTTACACAATTCCACACTTCGATGCAAGAGGGTGAGAATTCTTATCTTGTAAATCCTATGCTATTTACATCTTTTTTGTGAAAACTGCAGTGCATTGTTCTTATCTTGATGAACTCATTCAACCGCCAATGTGAGATATCCAAGTCGATAAGCTCGTTTAATCTCCAGCCTGAGGTATATTCAAAGACAGCGCCGAATAGAACTGACGCGGATAGTTTGTGTCAGATTAAAGTGTTTTTCTTTCGGCTTACTTGTTTGCAGTTAACTTTAGGACAATGAAGAACCAAGGCCTTGGTCAGGTGTTTTGTCAGCAAAACCTCAGGAGTAACATGTTTTGATAGACTTAAATGCTTCTTCCATCCAACTCAATGATTTTATGATGTAAACAAGAAGATTCTTAAACTCATACGAGAATTACGATAGCATTTTGACAGGAACGAACAGCATGTAAGAGCAAAGAGGCTGGAAACTACAAAAAGGTAGAGCTGGTTATACTTTCCTTGTGTAATTTGCGGAACGAAAATTCCTGAGCGTGTAACTGCAAGAAAGTCATGAACACATTTTTTGAGTCCATAAAGTTGATTAACATGTTTCGTTGATAGTGGCAACATTGGCTTTGTTTTAACTATCTTATCTTCACTGGATGTGGATTGGAACTTAATTTGGGAATAGTTAGTGAATAGTGCACTTTGTAATCAAAAGATATTGACAAAAGTATGAGTGTGATTGCAGTACTTGAATCAGAACCGACCCCGGATCTTTCAACTTTGGTCTCAGTACACATTGTCAATAGGAGGATCGGAGCTACGGATATTTTCTGTGAATAGTGCCCCTCTGCACGACATCACTCGTCCTCCTACTTCTTCGAAGACATCTCACTTCCTTTGAAATACGTCCCCGAAAATCCCCATGGTGCTCACAATGGAGGTATCAGCAAACCTTGAAAATATTTTCTGTTTATATTTAAGAAAGGTATACTTAAAAAAGTCTTATAGGCGCAAAATTCAGATGTGCAACATGAAACATAAAACATTTCCCCCATTGATTGGCAAGTCTTTTGAGGTGCAAATGTTGCTAAACATCTCTTCTCCTCAAGGATAAGAAACATTTGTTGAAAGCGAGGCATCTTAGTCCACAAATGGCACATTAGTAGTTCTTAATTTTGCACCTTTCAACTATTTGCAGAGGATTCTGATATACAGTGATTTCACACGTAATATAAACCATTTGGCAGGACCTACAGCCAAAGGCAAAAAGAAGCCCCATGAACTTATCATTATCCAATAAAAATGCATCTCAACCATCACAAAGGGGTGCGGCAAAGATGCCTTCTCTCTCTCTCTCTCTTTTTACAAAACGTACGTAAGAGAATAAGCAGACTACCTCTATCAGTGTGAACATTATAATCAGTGGGCAGCACCTAAATAAATCTCTTCTTGGACTTCACAACGAGTCAACTAATCTGTTCTCTCGAAGTTGAGTTCGTGAATCATTTTATCAATCTGAGGGTCACTAGGAAGACTATTGTAATGAATCAATGCGGAAGTTCCGCGTAGAGACCATGTTACGCACAAGCAGGGACAAATAGGACACAGCAATTAATCATCTCATGTTTTAGTTCCTCTTAAAGGATACAAATTGTATATGAAATCTGATCGAGATTGTGACGAGGCAAAGAATGGTTTGGAATTGATTAGCCAGAAAATTACAACCCATGTATATATTTTTTGAGATTTGCATAGTTACTTTTAAGAGGATCGAAGAATCAACTTTTGCGATCGAGGAACTATTCATCAGCTTCGTTTTGAAAAGGAAGTGACAATAACTGCATGTAATGGAGAGCTGCAGCAATTCGGTCATGGTGAAAAACCTAAGCACTCGTGTCCTGAAAGTGTTTATCGACGACATAAAGTCAGTAGAGCGACCATGTCGTACTTGGAGCGATGACATAGGAGAATGGACGAGGGAACCAGTCTTTCAGTGTACGACCACAGCAAGACACAGTATCCAGTTAATAGAGTTAGTGTGCAAGTCTACATTCCCTGCCACCTAGAGATGAGATTGGCATTGAATAGGGAAAGTAAGTTTTTTCACCACCAGTATTCGAACCAGCAACCTAAGCAATTCCATTGCCTCATGATTCTGACCCGATATGACAAGTTACAAATGTCATGATAGACTGAAGAAGATAAGCTTCATTTTGTCTTTTGTGCTGGCAATATTTCGCCATCTGGAAACCAGTCTTTTTTTCACCGCCTTGATCCTTCCCTACCTAATACCAGAGCATGCAGCCATACTTTTAAATAAGAAACTTCAACTAAATACACTATTGCAAGATTGCTATTTCAGTTCACAATTTAATAAGTGCAATGTTCTATCGAATTTGGTCGATAAATTTGGTTTCGGATCTTTAGAATTGGGGGAGGTGGGGGGGCTTCTTTGTACATGTCATCAAAAAGATCTTTAAATTATTTAATTCTTGAATCATTTTCTGTGATTTCATAAGCATAGAAGAGTATCGCTTAGAAGAGTATCCCTCTTTTAAAACTGTTTAATGTCACTAAACCGACGCCGATAAGGTTACATTTGTCCTCTTTCAAGTTCTATTTTTCACAGTCGTAAAACGTACTCTTAACTCAATATTAACTGTCCATAAAGAATTAGATCTAAAGCAATCTAGGCTGATCAGCAAGCACTGACCGAACGTATGTCACGTCCAACACAAGGAATATAGACTTAACTGTTTAAGATGGGAGACAGAGTACAGGGAAGCATAGTTGAAACACAAGAGACCACGATTGGACAATAAGAATTTTCTAAAACTAGCAAATAGACGTCCATACTGTAACATATGAAACATGTGAGTCGCGAAGCAAATAGGCTTAAAAAATAATGAGTAATTGTGAGCCATCCCACTTACCCTGACACTGAGGCATGCTTTCAGTTGAAAGATTGAAAATAAAGAAAATCAGGTCTCAATATTAGGAATAAATTTCAATCGCGCTTTATTCTGATAACGTTCCAATCAAACGTGCGCCAGCGTGCAACGCTACCAGATATGGAACTCCAAAATGGCAAAAGAACCAAAAGAGCAAAGACGGAGATGATACACTTCCGATGAGAATTCCCGCTCATAGTTAATTTGACCAGCTTTTGTATGACACCTTAACTTCGGCCACATCTGCTAGAATTGGAGAGAATTACTACATACGGAAATACAAAAAAATCGTAAAATGACCCACTTCCGGTTAGAATTCCGGTTTTTGTCACACTAAAAGATCATCATGATTTTTAGCTAGCTTTCATTTGACACCTTTATTTTGATGCTGCTTTTAAAAACAAGGTGAAAACACACACTTTAGTTTGCTTCCTAACTTTAATTTTATGTCACCGAGTATGATTTTGACTGCTTTGAGTGCAGTTCTCCCTCGGCGCTTCCGCATAACAATTAAAGTTGTCAGTCAGATCATGAATAGCATTAAAGTGTACCCTGTGAGCGTCGTGCACCATTATTCGGTCCCCGGTGGTGTGCCACGTGGATGAGAGATCCAATTACATTTAAACCAAAACTACACAAGTTGCACAACTCAGAAACTTGAACTGTAGCATATAGTATGACAGAAGGACTGAAGATAGTTGATGTAATGCAATCATCATCTTGCGTGACCAGGAAGAACGTTGTAAAGAAGCAAGCGCAAAATAGCTAGGTGAGAACATATAAGCCATCATTTATTTAGCAACGAAATCCAAGAGGAATGGACTGTGGGTCATTTTCCGTAGCAGCCTAGAAGAGCAAGTAATTAAAGTGACCAGAGTGATTGACCGAATGATGTAGATGAAGATCGTGATGGAAGACACAGCTATCAACATTTAGAGGTGAAGTTAAGAAAGTTATGAAAAAACATGTGGGGTTGCCAACAGGAATCCGCAGGAGGTGCGAGGTACAAGATGGTGAAATATGGAGGAACAGCAGAACGAAATAGGTAGTATTCAAGGAATGGTAAAAGGATAAGATTGACCGAGGTAAGAATAGACACTATAAAGAAGGATGCATAAGAGCCAAGAGCCATGATGCAAGTGCAAAGAAAGACACCACTCAGGAGTTTTACAATAAAACAGGAAACAAGGAAGAAGTAAGACATATATGTAAAATAGCTGGGATAAGACATGACTGAAAGACGGAAATTAGGGAAGTTACCAGCATTAAAGACAAGAAGGTTAACCTCATGGTTTTATTGAGGTAGATACACCAGAGGTGCAAAGATTAATTCGAAGATCTATGTCGAATGTCGAAAACGAAAGTGACCCATTACTATTATTAAGAGCTCCCAATCACCCCAGATTCATACCCAGACAAGGCAACATTGACACTGTCTTAAGATTGAGACAAGTGCTGGAGAAGACGTTATATGGCAACCAAATAATGTAATTGGTCTTTGTGGAGCTTGAAAAGGCGTTCGACAGTATCCCAAGAAAATTGATCCTTTTTCTCTTAAAAAAGATGTGACGAAATGGAACGTTCGTATGATAAGCTATAACTACGATCATGATGGCTGGATAGATATTCAGAGAAATTTGATTTAAATGTTTGAGTCCATCAAGGCTTAAGGCTCAGCCCCTTGCTATTTATTATGGTCATTGATGCGATAAAGAAAATCACGTGGTAAGACCTTCTGTGGGACGTATTATATGCTGATTATTTGATAGTGGCTGAGCAGATAGAAGTGGAGCTTCATAAGATATTGTCGCTGTGGTAGAAATGTTTTGAGCAGAGAAGGATTGACATTCAGAGCGAAAATCAAGACGTGATTGTGTGTGGCAGGAAAAGCCGAAGCAACCAAATATATTACACGCATGGTACAGTTCACAATCAAACATCACAGTGTAAACTTCTTGGTTTAATGTTAGAGGCAACTGTAGGATGTGAAAAGAAATGACATGGAGGCGGAATATGCTCAAGACTTGCACGTGTTTAGAGGCTTACGAAGTCAGCTGGCCACAGTTTAAGGGATAAATAGCAACCGAAAGAAGGAGAAGAAGAGAAGATACTGTTTTTCATTATCTGTTTGTATGACTAACCTAGCGAACAGTCGCAGATAAAAAACAAACCTTTATTTTGACTTCGTCATACTAATGTTTTGCTCACGTCCTTTTAGTTGAGCTACGAATGCCTTTCTACTGGTTATTCTATCATACATTTGGTACTCTGTGTTTTATTTAAAAAATTTTTACTAATCAAAACATAGTAACAGTATGCAATTATTATAACCGGTCTAAGGACTCCAGAACTATAGAAAAGTTGTTAAAAACATTAAATGCCTGTTTGACTTCCTCGCAGAAGTTCTTGGTCATATTAACCTTGTATTCCTCATTCCCCCTCCCACTATTTGGAAGGTTTCACTGCATTCCTGGCTTACGACACACTCCATTGTTTGCTAGAAGGTGCTTATGTGAGGGGCAGTGCAAGAGAAGAGTTGATTTACTTGGAAGTACCTGTTATAGGAATACTTTTCCCTTGTAGAGCAGCATCTTAACGAGAGGGAATAAGTTAAAAGAAATGGATCAGTCTTGTTACTCATGGTATAATCTTAAGTTTCTCATTTTAGCTTATACGTGAGCTAAACTGTCATTTCCGCGTGTTTCCTTGGGTTTGCTTGGAACCTGACGTAAAGAAGAACAGCGGAAATTGAAAGGTGATTTCCGTCATTGAAAGAGTATTAACATAAAAATAGCGAATCGTAAATCTAATTGCAGTGTTAAGTGAATAGGAAACGCACCCTGGATAAATGCTATTAAAACTCCAATTTAAGTCTTGATAAGATCCTGTTCTGGAATCCCAGCCACAATTATATCGACAGATAATAGTAGGCTTTAAGTCAGATTTCAATTGACAGTATTCTTTTGATTCATGCTATCTGACGTCGATTATAGACAAAGCAGCCTTATCTCCGTTATGAATCTGGAGTGATTCAAGTTAAGGATCGCGTCACTTGACCAAGTCTCTCACTGTATGATGTTCCATCAGTCTGGCACCACGAAAATGAGACAAAGAACTGGATGACCTGACAGAGATAAGAGTTTGTTAAATAAACAGGGAAGCAGCAGCCTGAGCCAACTGACGACCGTGTCTCCCTGGAAAATTCCAAGAGAAATTTAAACGCATAATCTTCTTGACGATGGAAAGAGATAAATAACGATGTGGTTTGGTTACTTTATCCCACGTGTGTGGTAGGCTATTGATAGGATTTTTTATGTTAAACCGATTCTACGACAATTAATCAAACAAGAAACCCTCGCTGCTACATGTTCATAACTCAAACGCTCACAAAGGCTAATGACGAAAGTACTCACAAGACAGATGCTCGTAAGACAGATGCTCACAAGATAAATGCTCAGAGGGAAGATACTCTTCAGACAAAAGCTCACAGCATCAAAGGAAACAGAGACCATTGCTTACACTTAAAAAGGTGAAACGCTACATTCTTTAACTTTCACATAAGTATCATCCTGATATAACCCACAAACGCGTATGCAGTGTCGTCAGAACGTATTTGTGGGGGGTAGAACGTGGCGAAAATATCCTGTCATGAGAAAAAAAAAGGAGACGCAGGCCAGAAGGCGTTGTGAAGAATGTATCACGCTTAAATTTATCAGTGGAATAATTGAGAAAAAGACGCCACGTTTCTTAATCCTTTATCTTTAAAAGTTGATTTGAATTGATATTAAATACAATGACAAGATACGTTTCACTCGCTTCTGTTCGTATATTGTTTTAATAACGTTTCACGGGCCGACATTTTCATATTTTACAAATCACTTGTAACAAAAGTTGTTTGGTAGATTCGAATGTTTTGGTTTACTCGGTATATTTAAAACATGTGTCATGATCAATCCTAGTTTTTATGTCACAAAGTGATTAAATTCACAGAGATACCAAAGAAGAAGTGAAATTTTGTCAACACCGGGATGCAGAGGGAAAGTGATGACGTCACAAAACAAATCTTTTGGAAATAGTGCAATTTGACTCCAGATATCTAAAGGAAATCCTGGAATAGGCTCTTTCTCAAAGTAGCAGACCTGTAGTGTATATAGTGTTTAAACTAGAGGGGTTTGAATCTCAAAAATCTCTGCCTAAAACTCTGTTGTTTTTCATGTAATTCTTACCTAAGGAACTAGTATCAAATAATAACGTTGTGATAGAGAGGCTTAGAACTTTGAAAGCTGATATTTTAGTGTTTGGAAAGGGAAACACTCGTAAATTTGGCCATTGACGTTCTTGCTAGTAGGGCTACATTTAAATGGAGGTTTTTTTCCATCATTCAAACAATTTCAAAAATCGTGACGTCACAATTTTCCTCTACATTATGTTTGGCAGCGTGTTGCTGTGACAACTGAGCTATGGCGCCTCGGTGGCAGAAAGTGGTCTTAGAGACTTATGAACGTGCGGCATATTATTTGATGGTGCCCTACTATATCCTCGTCTACGTGATGCTAATTTTATCTAATTTTTATGGTAAATTTGTAGAGCATAAAATATTTATATAGTTTCCGCTTCGGTGTTCGCCAGCCGCTCTCTCTAATTGATCAGAGAAACCATTTCCCATTCTTCCACCAGATGTAGGTTGGCTCAGTCTGCAAAGAGAGGCTCATCTACACATAGAAAAGAATAGCCTTCATGTTGACTGAAGTACATGTAGTAAGTTAGAGCTTATATATATCCATTACAATCCCGATTTCTAGCAATTATCCTTCAGTGTAACCTAGTACTATTATGGATAATATGAGCGTATGTCTTGTGACTTTTTGACTCGTGAGCATTTTCCGTGTAAGTTCAATCACTTTGCACACAATAATAAATGCGTACGCACTCCTCTTGTAAGTTAGGTTTGGAAATGTCTTTGATGTTACATAAATATCAGACATATGAATGAGGAGGGAGTTTTAGTATTACATTCCTCGTATAATGAAAACTTTTCGACGCCGCAATACTATTTAATACCATCACCTCAAAAATTTTTGATTTTTGTTCTTGCATCAACGTTGCCAATGTAACTCAAATGTTAGGAAACTTGATAAATCCACACTCAGTTTCTCTGACCCTGCTATCCGTTTGGTGTCCTTTTCTTTTCTTGCTTCTACGTTTAAATATATTTCTGCGTTCCATGGGAAACCACAATATAAACTGCATCTCTCATTAAGAGATATCAAGTGCAGATTCCGTCCTGATATATACAACTGGTGGGATGCTAATAAGCAATAGCAAAGCACGGGTAATTTTGGCTAAGATCAATGTGTAGTATCTGTCCTCGTGTACAATCCTGCACATGGGCTAGGGACTGGATACAGTTCCGGCTCTATCATCCGGCCCATGGGAGGCAGTCCAGCTGGGCGGTCTAGATGGCTCACTGGCCTTCTCTTCTGCCCGGTAGAAAACACTGTAAGGGACGCAAGTCCCAAGCTACCCGTTATTTTTTAGGTAGCCTTTACAGTGGTTTTTCTTTTTATTTGGGGTAGTTCCAGTTAACATCCTACTGCTCACCAGGGGTTTCTTATAGGAGAAATACCCTGAAATTTGTATTCCAATAGTATAAAGGGAAGTTTATTGTCATATTCCAAGAACAGGGGAGGTTGTTTCTGGACTCTCACATGTAAAAAGTGATGAGTTTCAATTGCGTGGGTAGAAAGCAAAGCGGCCGAGTCAATGTAAAATCTTTAAACAATCAAATTGAAGTTAACTGAAAAGGCCTTTAATACCATGAAATTATGTTATGCGTCAAACGGCCTCTGGTATGTTCACATGCAAAGACGACGCGTAACCAGAATTAAAACGCAAAGATCTACTACAAAAAGGAGGTGAAAATCATGTCTTAAATCTTAAAGTCTGAAACTAAATCAACAGCCAACTTACATTGACCAGGGTATGATAAGCACAATGAACTCTAACGGTATATGAAGATGTTTAGATTTTTCACTATTTCAGTACCTTGGAGTAGTGCCTAATCGATATTTTCTACGAGGATAACATTTGTCATATTTGATTTTTGATTGGTGATCTTTCACTTGATAATCAAACTTTGCTACGAGAAATGTGAATTTGGATAGTTTTTCACACTAATTTATCTGTAAAAGTATACTTAATATTACAGGCGAATATCATGCATCAACTTTTCTCTACTATTCTTAGGTTTGGGAATTTCAGGGAGCACACACCCTATGAATTTGGTGAATCGATTGAAAATTGATGGAAATAGGAATACTACCAAGATTAGGTTAGAAATTTTATAAAGTTCCTTTAAAAGTCATATGTCTCTAGTTGCACTTTGTGTTAGAATTAGACGTCTTTGGGAGAGGGAGATACAATTCTACCGCTTATCCAACGCCCTATTTCTGAAACTTTCTTTCATTCCATTTCTTCTCAGTTATAGCACGTCTTCTACTTTCCGTACACACAAAATTGTATCGCTCTATCAACCGGTAGTCGCAACTTTGCTTTAACCGACTAAGATTCAAAGATTTGTTCTAAAAAGATAACTAGAGTGTTATGAGGGAGATTCAAATGTATCTACTTTGTTGCTTCATTTCAAAGGGAGATTGTCGATTTTATACAAGTACATACAGGCAGTGCTCGTTTAGTAACCATTCGCAAGACTTACTAAACTAAATAGACTCAAAATTATAGTGGAAAGTTAAATGCGTAGACATCTTGAAACAACCTCTTTTCCAAAGCGCATGGCGATGGTGATCACATGATGTCAACAAACTACATAAGCAATGAATGATTTAACTATTGATCAAAGCAATCTTACATTTCCATTCTTCTGAGACAACAGATTAAGAGATTCTCTTTAAATAAGTCGACTTGCGTTATGAGATGTCTCAGCTTGTAGATCATACAAAGTCTCGTATTTAACACTTCCTTAAAGTACACTCCTACATTAGACACGTCATTTTGTAGGCGGATTATGTTTATATAAGTACTAAAACGTCACCTGAAGAAGATTAAAGGTCTTAAAAGATTTGTCAGATAACTCGAGCTATGATGTCGTTTAGATGATGTGTAAACGCAAACTTCACCTATCTTTAACAATTCAAGCTTTTTCTAACATCCTTTCTAAAAGTTATCTTACGAAGAAAGCTTCCAATAGATTTGACAATCTTGTAAGTTGCTTTTGACAAGAAAAAGAGATTCTGAGAGGCAAGAAGAGTTTAAAGCAACAAGTGAAAACAACCACTTTTTTAGTCTAAATGATAACAACTGGGCAAACGCCTGATGAATGATCGTGGTTTGTATGTTTATAAGAATGGGGAAAAGACAACGTGCCTGACTCATACTGCCACTTAATAATATACGCTTGCGATGGTTAAGTAACTGTTTCATCCGAGATTCTTGTTGATGAGTGATGAGCGGACCCTTCCACAATTGGCAGGTAATTTCGTCACATCCCTTGAACTTTATTCTGGTTCATCTCTATCGAGACAAGGTCAGCTTTAGTACTATACCAGATGCACAGATATATCTTCAGGTATATATTTGTCAATAGCGCCTAAACCATCATTGTGTAGATCTCGGGTCTTAGGATTATTAAAATAATGGTTGAAATCCAATAGATGGCCCCTCATTCTACAGAGTATCTTCAGTGTTCTGTAAACTACCGATTGAACAACCCTTGGGCTTATTTAAAAACAAACTTATTTGGGTCGGTTCTTTATACTCAGACTGGGTGCTTACTCGAAACCAAAGCGCTTATTAAGGAAAGAAAAGACCAAATATTTCTTATAACATACATAAGCTTTCTAAAGAAGATATTAAAACAATCAATCAATCAATCAATCAGTCAATCAATCAATCGATCAATAAATCCTGAGCGTCGTCTGTATAATCAACTAAATCATAAGCTCTGTAGCTACTGCATCCACGTCTTTGCTGTCCAGAACTTTTGAGTATGGGTTTTCATCAGGCTTTGGTTCTGTTTCACCTATCTAACATCACTGGGAGCTTAGTCAGACCTGGGCGGTTATTCGGACCCGGACGTTTGTGAGATTTGTCGCAAACTGAAGGCTTAATTGGTGATATACGGTACTCAAAATCGGCCCTCAACTCCTTACCTACTGACCTTTCTTACCTACCTTATTAACCATCTCAGAATCTACGCTCAATCCTTGGTTTCTGAACGGGACACGAGCAACATAGAAACAACACTTTCACACTCGTAAAATATTTGCCGCTATGCTACGCTACTGTCGACATGCCTTGTCTGTTTGGGGAGTAAAGATACGGAAGGCGCGCCCTCCTCAAAATCTACTCATATAATTATCCTTCGAAGTAACTTTGGTGCCAGATTTCATCGATCATCCACATCCCTCTGTTCTAGTGCTCTTTATCTATCTGAGTATACATATATATATTTCGCAGGTAAAGCTATTGAAATAGACCTTGACTTGAGCTCGATTTGAAATGTGTGACTTAAGATTGGTAAGCGTGACTTTATACAGCTGTCTAAACACGGGAAGAAACAAAAATCACACTGATAGGTGATCTCGTTTGCCTCTGCGATTTAGGTTAGCTGGTAGAGGTAAACAATAATACCCGTCTAACGTATACTTGAAGAGTTCTAACTCTCGTGCTGATGTCATAATGATAAACCACAGCAAAATAAACAAGGGCATTGGACTCACAATATTGTGAATGACTTTTCCACTAAAGCATTAGAAAGTTGAAATTTTGTACTATTTTCAGGTTCAACAATGATTATTGCAACAGCTTATGATGTATTGCTCTACGTAAAACCCCAATGAATGTATACATACATACCTCTCTTTTGCTACAGGTTTAGATCTAACTTAGAAATTGCTCAACTGCTTCCTAAAAGTTTCAGTTCTCCAGTTCACACAGAACTCCCTTGAAGTACAAAATTCAAAACTCTCAATTTGCCAACCTTGAGATAATCTGTTTTGGTAATAAAGCTTGGAGGTCTATTCAGATGCAAGTTTATACTAGGTGCAACATGTTGTTTTTCAAACATGAAAACAAAGCCGTTGCCCCTTTGATTTGCATCATTCCCAGATCGAAGGAGACTAACTGTGGAGATGATTATCGTCAAAGAGAAAACTTTGCTTTTATCATATGAGAATATACGGTGCAATTGTAACTGTGGTTAAATTTTTAGATTTTCTATTGGTACAATTACGGAAATGTCAAATAAAGTAAAAATCACCAGCAACTCATTCAGTGCCGTTTGTCAAAATCATAAAAAATATCAATAAATAAGTTCTATCATATTGACTTTTCAGGGTAATTCCTTATAAAAAACTCGCCATTGGCGCCCAATGGATCCTCGTAAATATCCTAATAACATCTGTAAGCCTATATACCACGATCCGTGTAGCAAAAATGAGCATCTATTGATAAAAATATCATTTCGAAACATCAGTTTGATGGTCACTAATTTTTTGACAGATTCAGTCAGTGGAATATATCGTGAAGGGGCCTGGTAAACGATAAGACTACTATCAAATCGTAATTAAATATTTTGAAATTTTGAAACCTAAAAATATCGTACAGTTTTTGAGTACGTATTAAAGTAGAATGTTGCCCCGTCTTGAATTTGAACTCCTTCTTGATTACTGTTACAAATTATGGCATCTTGTCTTTTTCAACCAATTAAATGAAAGACAAAAATAGCTATTCATAAAGGTTTTAGAGGGTAGTTTATTCAGAGATTATAAATGACCTCATTTATAATCTCTGGTTTATTAAAAACGGTAGCAGTCATAATAAATAGATGCTGATCATTTACGACCGAGGAAAAAATTTCAAGTGATTACCTGATTTCCTGGAATATGTTGTTTAGAACTCGAAGTTCTAGGCTGCGGACAACAGCTCTACCGCGCTCAGGAAATTAAGGGGGAAAGGGGGCGCCACCCCCTGAGAGATATCATTAGCGTATTCCGCCCCACCTGACATTCTTATCGGATATACATTTTTCACTTCAGTATATCATAATGCATTGGAAACCAAAAACATCGGACCTCTTGTTGGGTGCCATTCAGTGGAAATGTGTTATAATTCGCCAGCGCCTGTTCCCCACACGACATCAACCATTATGTAAAGAACACAAAACTTGTCCCAGCTAGAATTTAGACTATATAATGCCACTTCCAGTTGGATTTAGCCAACTCTAACATTTTTGCATCGAGATAACCCAATATAAAATAAAATTGAATGGATACCACTTGTAGGATTACTTCCAGAGAATGGTGAAAATTGAGATCTGCCCCCCCCTTTGATATTTTGGAAATCCCAACCGCCCCACCTCCCTTAGAGGGTCAGTTTAGTGAGCGCTCTACCGTTACCTTTGCTTTACAATTTTATAGTAACTTTCACTTCCAGTCATTGAACAATAAGCCTGTTCATTATAACTTTGTCCGCAAATTAAGAATCTTTGTTGTAGTATTTATCCTAAGGTCAAAGTAAGGTCAACTTTCAGCTACTCATTTGCTGCGCCCACATCTAATATTTTTCAAGTCTATGATGTACTCTTGGCGTTATTACGATCAGGTCCCATCTGATAAGTACGATGTATTCAGTGCTATGATTTGTGTTAAACGATTCCGAGTTTTCGTGGAAACATAATCTAGAATCTAGATGTCCTGGATCTGATTGGGAAAAACCATTAGCATCCATTCCTTACTCTAGTGTGTACTCACACTGCACTCGTTTTATGACGCAATTCTAAATTCAGTTTATCTTTCCTTATTTTACGGCTCGACCAAACAAACCTCGACCAAATTCGCCTCCCTGCCTAAAGACAGCCTTCTGTTGGGAACTTAGACTTAGATTTCATCACGCTTCTCACCTCTAACACCTGTTATCTCTGGCCTTTGGGAGTTACAGCTTCTCTGTTTCATAAGTGATTAGTTTAGACGGTCACGTGCTCATGTACGTTAGAAAATGATGTGAAAAATAGCTAAGGCTCCTGATACAATGTTATGTCTTCAGAATCCTGCTGATGTTGGATTAAGTGTCCGTCATAAGACTACTCGCATTTCATAAGAGACTGCTTTAAAGGAAATGCCGTACTCTGTAGGTACACATTGCGAAATTCAAATTCTCAGATAGTATACCACTAAGGAATGTAAAATATTGAAACGTATTTTTTATAAGAGAGTTACTTTTTGACTCACACGTTTCGTAGCTTTGTATCACATTTTATCAAAGACAACACATCCTGCTAAGGGTATATCAAGGAATGGTGAGGACTAGTAGTAAATGTCCATATAGAAATTTTCTTCGAAAAGGACGCATAAGTGCCCCAACTGTCTAAAGCTGCATAATTCTCACTTCACAACTCCTTTAGGCTTACATAGAACTCGAGAAACCTATTAATGCAAATTCAAAAAATATAGACTACGCGTTTAAATTTTGGGAATCGCAAATATATATATATATACATCATGAGAACGTTTTCTTTGCTAAAGGGTACTACCTCAGCATCTAACTTTTGGGTTCAGATTAGCCATCTCTACTTAACTTCGGGAAATGCGCATGCTCACTTAAGAAAAAAGGGATGCCACTCGGTCTGAGACTCTGTCTCCAGGACCTGAGATCTCTGCTGGCACTCTCAACCTTTGGCTTCTTTATGCGTCCAACGCCTCTCGATTGTTAAGGAGGTCCGACGCTTTTGTTCAGAGAAACCCATCTCATATTCCTTCCTGTTATGTTAGCTTTTATCGTCATGCTATCCTTTCAAGAATGGTCTTTGTAGCCATTTCTCTTTTATTATGAGATATTAAGTTTGATAAAGACTTAATTCTTTTATTAGTGGGAAGGGGGAGAAGAGAGAGAAACGCAGGTTTGACCTTCACCAAGTAGCTGCACTACTGCTGAAACATTCCAGTCTTTATTTATCGCCTTTTTAATATCTATTGCTGCTCGAGTCCTCCATTGAACGATATAAATATCTCATGGTTTTTTGGTAGGAGGCGACTTTGCTCAGTCGGTGGAGGGCTGGTCTGGCACGCAAGGGGTTGATGATTCGAGTCAACCCTCGACGAGCAATCTGAAAATTCCTACTGCCAGCCCAGCTGTAAAATGGGTACATGGCATTGGCTGGAGCAGGTTAACGGTGGCGAGGAAAAGGACTGCCCACCCTTTCTCATGATACCATGTCTCATGACATGTGCTTCTCTATCAAATCACATCTTCTACACTCCTTAACAAAGCATGGGACTACATTTAGATTTTAATGGTTTATCATGTGCATACAGCCAACTGTAATTCAAATATAAGGATGAAAACTGCATTTATTTAGGGTGATTCACAAGATTCTGTTATGTTCTAAACCTCACTAAATTGTCTGGAATCAAAGAAAGCAGTTCGAAGAGTAATATGACGTCACACTGTCAGCCTCATTGTTTACTTTTGGGAAAGGCACAGTTCCGCACAACGCTTTGTGACGTCACAAAACAGTGACGTAGCGCTTGACCGGGCAAACTTTGCATCGATGT
>JAAAKL020000620.1:0-39111 GCA_010016065.2 Carybdea cf. marsupialis auct. non (Linnaeus, 1758)
AACACATTTCAAGAGTCAAGTTAAAGATGAACGTCTGTAGATTTATTGCAGACTTACCGTCACTTGATCCGTGTGAACGAAATCAGCTGGCTTTTGATCGCTTTCCATCACTCAAAGCAGAGCGTTCCAAATGTTTTCACATCCTTGTAGAATACGTTATTTTTTTCTCCGAAGATATAGCTTACACTACAAGATCAGTCGCTACACTTTCGCAAGTAATAGCAACAAGCTTGCACTTGATGTGGCTTCCGTTTATATACTCGCGTTTTCTTATTGTGACGTCAAATTAATTTGTCCATGATTTTAGGACTTTTACCGAGCCAAATTTGATCTTGAAAAATCTGAGCGGAACATGCACATTCAGGAAAGATGTAAATGCTGTCACCTACTATAGATAGCGGCTCTTTCTTTCTACATAGTTTACGTCCAGACGTTCCATTTTTTCTGTTCTGGTTTTTCGGGTAAAGAAATTTCACGCTGCCTTTCCCTTATTGGGTTGATTTTCTCAAGCATTTCAACGTCTGGAAGGCAGCTAGAAACCTTCTTGATGTGCATCTACAATGTTCAAACGTTGCCAACTTTAGATCTTTCGGGACCTGCAACAATTTTTGCTTTCCTTTGGAAGTACATCTCTAAAGTATCGATGGATTTTTATGATGCTATGTTCTTACTCCCATACCTAAGCCAATATGAGGTGTAACATCATGCGACTTCAATGAATACGAATGAATCAATTTGAGACACTGTACAATGCAGACTTGCCATTGCAAATGGTCTCCACACAATTCTTTCCTCCTTCGGTAGCTTTAGGACAAGTTTCTATATCGCCTCATCCCAGGGACTGTCTAAGAGCACCTTGATTTCTCGTCATAGTCGTAGAAATTTGAGGTAAACTTAAATAGACCACAATTTAGCTGATTATTAGAAAAAGTGTGAATAACTCTGTGTTGAATAAGTGAAAGATTGTCAGATAATACCTCGGATGTTTATATATTTATATCAGCTGATAGTTTGCTTCCGAGGGATTGAATAATGACAGGCATAAGAGACGTGATATGTATTTTCTTTTGGAATGAAACAAATTTCCATGTTGTTTAAGTATCAAGAGAAACATGTAGAGAATGTAGAGTGTCTCATACGTCACCAATAATGCTAATGTTTTTAAAACTATCGTATGCTGTTTGTCATTCATTGTGATTCCAATTTACATATACATTTACCTATTTGAAATGAGAATTTTATACACTTATGATATCGGATGCCTTTAAACAACTTCTTACAAAAAGAGGGAGAGAGAAGCTTTTAATTGTGCATGTGGAACAAACAATGTTTGTTGCATTTGAAGTTTGGTCTCAGACACATGATTTTAAAAAATTTAAACCCTTGAAAGTGGGGAGCGGAGAGTTTCGTGAAGAAGTTTGTATTTATCAAATGCAGTATTCTTACTTACTGAGGCTCTATCTCTTTTCGGACGTGGGCAATTATGCTATGTCATCTTTTTCTATTCTTAAGCTTATCCAATAGTTCGGCCGCGGTATTGACTCTAGCGCAGTTAGCCTGCAAACCAAGTAATTCACTATTAGTTGACCACTTGGTCTTCTCCCTAATAACACCTATCAGCATCATAATTTCCATGCCACTTGCTTCTATCCCAACTTCTGTTCGCTTGTAGTGGTAATTTGTTCTCTGGTAGTCCTGACCAATCTCATTCTATCCGTACCAGTGACTACATCAACCAAAGACCTTCTTCTCATCCTTTGGTAGAACAACAGCCTGGCCGCTTCGTGTTCTTCCTCAATAGTCTACCTGTTGCACTCATACAGTGGATAAAAAAAAAGATTCGTCTTCCCCTAATTCATTTCAGTTGTAAAAATGAACTTAGCTCTGCAACATATAAGATATAATTCATATACCTTGTGCTATCTCATTTTGCCAACTTTGTGACGACAACAATTGCCAACCACCACGACGAGCTAAGATGATCAGGAAGATGACGGCAACGATGATGATGACCAGAAGTGGTCCTCTATCTCTTGTATAAGATTGACCCTTGACACAAGAATATTCACTATACACAAACCAACTTCGATGGAACGCAAACTTCTGACAGTAGAATATGTGAAATAAAATGATATGCTTGTGTAGTTCTGTACTGAAGTATACAGGGATTCAGGCATTGCATATCCGTCTCTTTTACTCTAAGGTGTGCCCCCCTCCTCTTTCTCTTCTTTATCAGGCACTGACTGCTATGCAAGATGAAAATAAAATTATCATAACCATTTTGCACATGACACCATAACTATCACCCTAGATTGAATATTTTGTCCTATATAATAGCAACAAAACTCCACACATCAGGAAACATGTAGCAACATCACTTTAAGAAGAACTAGTGCAACAAACTTACCGTGTGGTCTAGTGGATCATTTCTTTGCCTTCAATTCCAGAGGATCTGGGTTCAATTCCCGATGGGGCATCGGTGGCGACAAGAAGAGAATCCATTATAATGTACCTGTGCATCGTCCTAAGCCCTTTCAAAGGGAAGTGCACGGCTTAAAAAACGGCATCAGCAGGGCAAATAGTATACCGAATAGTGGCTCTGAAATCTCCTCTCAAGAGCATAAACACATCACATGCCTTGTTTCGCTAGAACCGTCGACTGAATTTGGGTACCGGTGAATCATACCCTGCACTGATCAAAGAAAATCTAATAGAGACCACATCTAACATCCGCAAAGACCCTTTACTGACTGTTCTATTCATTCACAAATTGGATAGAATCAGTTTCATTCTGATATTCGCCTATTTCAATATTTTGATCATATTTTATGGCTCTGCAAGAGAGTGAAGATAACATGTGTTAGTATTAGTATAAGCAAACATGACTGTTTCAATTTAGAAGAGCATCACTTTTTCTGTCGGAATTTTGAGTCTAAAATATTCGGGAGGCTTTTTATTTTGAAGTTCCTGGTTAAATTATTCCCTAGGAAAGTCACCAAATACAAATTTCGCTGTGTAGCAGTACCCATTTAAGGCCAGAATTTTTCGGATAGCCGACTTTTCAGAGATTTAGGCTCACAATGTCCACGTTGCCCTCCCGTCCCGTATACCTACTAATAGCGGGCCAATTTGTAAATGAGCTATTAGTACATTTGTTACTGTCTTTTACCTTTGTTGCCCCCAAATCGCACACCTCCTTTTCTCGAGTCTTTTCCCCAGTACTCAGACTACAAAGGGACAGATTGATCTATCGAGAAGCCAATCCAAATCACTACGGTAAAAAGATTCTTTCTTCAATGGGAAACTAAATTTAAAATGAGAATGCTTCCGAGCACATGTTGGCTTCTTTAAAGTTGATGGAGCAACGTTGCAAAGAATGACGGCAACCCTGCACTAACCCGTCCTGCCGCCTAGCGTAATACATCGATTACACACGACCTTCAAATAAGCCCCTCCTTCAAAATAGTGCAGTATTCCTTAAAAGAAAATGCGTTGCTTTATTAATCAAGACAACAAAATCATAGCAAAGGCAGTGTCGCATATAATGTTGGAAATGTTGTAAGTTACTTAACTGATCTCTCAGCTCCCTATGAATTGCCATGTTATTATGTAAGCATAACTCAGTTCATTGCAGCACAGATTCTATATTGCAGCACAGATGTTATTTAATCAGTGATTGCAGTTTCTTATCTTTCACTATAACAGTTACGTGATAAAGTAGTCTCTTTTGTTTATCTCTTTTTACTTGATAGCGTTATCTCCGTACTTAAACATATATCTCATTATCAAATAGGGTCTTAGGGACACTATATCCTATAATAAACAACTTTGCTTAGTTCACAGTCTGCTGTAGACATGTGTGTGAGTAGAAGAAAAACGTTATCGTACCAAGAGTATTATTATTTAAAGAAGCAACGTTCTCAGTTAAGTAACCGATCAAAATTCTTTAGTTTCAAAGAGTGGCGAAATTTACTTCATACCGGGAGAGCTGACACTTTTTGCCGGAAATAAGTAATAGATTTTGGTAGGAACGATTCCATCTTTAAAAGTGCGGGTACTAAATTAATGAATTAAGATCAACTAGAATACAGAAAGCAGTTCTGAATATCTCACGGAAGCAATACCGTATCAAGTGGGAAAGGACACATTCCTAAAGTGTAACGAAAGAGTCACCGACTACCGAATTAGAGTGGCGAAGTTTACTTCATACCGGGAGAGTTGACATTTTTACCGGAAATAAATAATAGATTTTGGTAGGAACGATTCCATCTTTAAAAGTGCGTGTAATTTTTGGTTAACGTCTGTTTTCTCAAAATCTTTATCCTTCAAATCACATATGTCCTACACAAGCCCGTTTCAATAACACGGAGACTTTGATCAGCCTCACTTGCGGGCTCTGGGAGGTCAATATTACTTTAAACAGAATGACTTAGAGACTTCCAATTTGACCTGATATTGGGGTACAATAACCGAAAATTTGTCCTGCTATTTTGACGTTGGTATTTTTCTTTGAAATTGAATTAACTTTCTGTTGAATTTCTATTTTCTGAGGAGATTTTTGATTTGGAAGATCAAATATGCTTTCGAAAAACTGCCGGCGAGAATGCCCATGAAAGTGCCGATTTCCTGTTCCCTGTCGTCGGCTTAAGGTTAGACTCCGCTTTTCCTAGACTCCCGAGTCTACTGCATTTGAGTAAATCTCAACGTGACATACAGAAGGTATTTCATATAACTAGGTATTGCTGTGCAATGCAACTTTTAAGATCTTAGGTCAAACTATTATCAGTCTTTCTGTTTTATTGACATGTAAAGTCGCCTCTGTAAAGCGTTTCCCAATGTTACTATCAGGATTGTGTTGTCAGCATAACGAAGGTTAAGAAATTGTTCCCTATCAACTGAAACAATCCAGCTTACGTAGAATCAGCTAACTATATGGAGAAAATAAACCAAGTGACTTTTGTCCTTTTACCCTATGACATTTCCCTCGACATCTATGCTTCCCCTCGTTGTTCATTAACGCGTCTAAATCCAAGCCTCACTCCGTCTTCTCTAACGCACGGATCCAGTATGTCAATTGATCAGTATTGATCAACCAATCTTGTTGGCAGACAAAAGACTTTTTGTGCAAAATTTGCTAACATCGCCTATGTTCGTCAAACATATCCTGATTTGTAGAGATCAAGCTCACTGCTCTTGTTTTTTTATTCTTATATGACGTAGGTGATAGCTCATCCATGCTACACGTGGCGAATTACGAGAAGTGAGAGTTCAGCAGCAAGCAATGAAGTAGACTTTTACAGCTGATTCGGACACGGGAGTTTTTACTGAAAACTTCAGATCATCAATGAGAACGGAAAGTGATGACTTCACAAATCAAAAGTTTCGGAAATAGTACGATTTGACTCCAGATATCTAAAACCGACCCTAAAATATACTGTTTCCCAAAATACCGGGCCCATAGTGTATATAGTGTTTAAACTAGAGGCGTTCGAATATCAAACGTCTTTCCTCAAAACTCTGTTGATATTCCTTGGGTCCTTAACTTAGAGGTCAGCATCAAATAGTATCAATTAGAGAAATTTGAAACTTTAAAAGCTGATAACTCGGTGACGAGAAAGGGCATTACTCTCAATTTTGGTCATTGACGTTCTTACTAAGAGGGCGAGATGAAAATTGAGTATTATTCCATAACTCAAACGTATTGATAATAGTGACGTCAAATTTTCCCTCCTCATTGACCAGTGTTGAAAGCGACATAATCACAGATATTTTGAAGGAGATTTGAAATAAATAAATTTGAACATGTTTAGATATTATCTTATGAACAAGATAGTTATTAAATCCATAATAGATAACGGTGGAAGATTTTCCCCAATTGTAACATAACTTTCAGAATATTTTCAGACAAATTTGTTAAACTGGAGAGTCCTTGCTCCTTACAGTTAGTATACGATATCTGATTGAAACCTTGTAGCAGAGCCAATTTGATCTGGACATTTTCCTGTGTACTGTATTCTGCTATGTCCATGCTTACGTTAAATCGGTTTATGAAGGCGCGTGAAATTTCTGGAGCATGTCACCAGCAATTCCTACCGCAAATAATGGCTTGCTTGTTGAGAGAGCAGTCACTGGTAACACGAACATATTTCCGTTGGACATTATTTGAAAGTACTTTTATGAAAATTGCGTGCTACCTTCAACTTTGATGGTTTAAAATTATCAAGAACGGACACTTGCATGAATCGATGAGGATTTTATTTTATTATCTGCTATTTTGTTTTGTAGAGAAGATATCCATAATGGTATAGGTGAAGAAATAAGTCTTATCATGCGAGAAAATGATAAGCAACCACTCCACTATTTTATCGAGTTGAAACTTTCGTCAAGTCAACTCACTTATAGTAAAAAGTCCTCATGTTTCTTCGAGTTGTAAAGTTCAACCCTTCAGCTATCAGAACATACCCTAAGGAAAGATCTACATCCTCAGAGAGTGTATATATAAAAACACATGTAAATATATATACACACATATGTAGTAAATTCTATGAAGCGTTGAGGCCTACATCTTTGCATTAAGTTAACATGGAAATGGTGAATGACGATGGACACTCTTTAATTTCTGACGAAATTCTGGTCATGTTATGTCAAAAATAACTGTCTTTCTATAGAGAAAATTTATATTCTTAGAATTTGTTGATAATTGTGTTTGTATATGTACTTTGAAGCATGTTATATCTTCAGAAATCTTATTTACAACTGCACATTTTCAAACTGCAACTGAGCTAAAGGTGTACAACTGCAAATTAGAACCAACTATTCTCAAACAACTGTGCCAGACGATCAATTGGTGTCTTGCTCCATTAGTTAAGGTTGTCTTCTCAATTTTGCTTATCTAGAAGATACGGTAATGCTTCCTGCTCAAAACGTCTGGAGCTACTGTTTGTTATTGCCTTGCATCCTTCAAGTTGTCATTGAAACCAAAACGAACGATTATTTAGCAATAAGTGACTTGCATGACAATGCCTCTCACTTCACTGTTTGCAGACTTTGGATAACTGACGATCTGTTTACGATAACGAAATGTAGTTACATTTATAATGTTTGCTGGCAGCCCGATATCACTTCGTTTACCAAGATTTTCCAAATTTCAATAGTACAATTTTACCATTTCTAATTAGCCAGATTATTCTATCTTTCTCTAGTCATAGATCTATTACCTTTGGCGCTTTTAACCATCCCCATATCATGCTATGCCATTAGCCCAACGTACCACTGCAGGATCTTGTTTCTACCACATTTGCCTCGTTTTCCCTTTATGTAGGTTTAAAGCCAGCAGACATTCATATTTAAGTGTTGAGCAAACAGATGGTCAGCATGGTCATTGATCACTTCGTTGAAATACAGTCTTTAGTAAATGTAAGCTGACTATTGAAGCATCTTGAATGCGCCACGCTACATAAAGTACAAATGAACACTAAGAGAAACCGCACAGTGAAAGAGGAGGTGATAATTACTTCTCGTACAAACCTTTAAGACTCATTTGTACTTTTCAACATAAATCTTTGGAATGGTGTTAATTACAACAGATGCAAAATAATTTTGAAAATTTTGAAGTTGAGGTATATCAATAGATATATCAATTGTGCACCACTTGTATAGGAAAGAGAGCAATGCATGGATTTTATCAATAGCCTATGTTCCTTGAATGCATATATTTGCACTAGCCGTATACATTGATACTCTAGTTTTTTTCACCCTTTATTCTGTCTGCTCATATGAGCAGCAGTTATTATAAGCAGTTATGAAGCGAGAATATATATCGAAAACAAGTGGTTTGCTACTTGCATGTAGAGCAAGACCGAATTCTTGTGATAATGAGGGCATTGGTAGGTGAACTTACGTTTGGCATGGCATCTCAGAACAGAGCATGTGTTGAGATTGGATTTATTTACGTATGCTGTGTCAGCTAGATATGAAAAAATGCTCCCACATAGACCCATATGATACTTTGTTAGTTGTGTTGTTGGCAGGGCAGATGAAGTTGTAGGTCGGTGAGGCAGATCCCTTTACCCCACATATATACATGTGCAAATGCTCAAAGTTCTCTAACAAAACCTAGCTTTTGCTTAGCGGAGGACCTTCGTGGTGGTGACCCTCGAACTCCCCTTTTACACGGCCTTGGCTGTTACTAGACTCTTCCAGCTGCACAAACGATATCATAGTGCGCCCTCCCCATTTCGACCACGAATGAATGATTCGAGCTTAAATGATACATGGTGTCAACCCTTGTTTTGAGTCTTTTTTGTTTTCTGCTTTTGACATTTCCTTCATTTCTTAGGCCTGTCTCGGCTCTCGGTGCACCTGTCATTGATCCGACTTTATCTGATCGTTCTGGCTGAAATTGGCAGGACATTCTGTTTTCAACACCAATGCACATCGCGTCATATATGATGGCGATGGATTATAAATTCTTTCCTGACTCAAAATTTGTAAATGATAATTCTAAAAACTCTCAAGTTCATTATAAGGTGATGAATGATTATGTATTTTATATGTTAAGACCTGCTTTAGGTCTTGCAATAAAAATGGGACTCCCTCCCTTTTTCACTTTTTATGGGTGAATTGAATTGTCTCCCAATTTCGTTTCAAAATGTTGTTAAGCTACTCTGAACGCAAAAAGCCTTTCACTGACATCGTTTTTTTATATAATAGAGAGAGATAAGGAAAGAGTACGTTTCAGGCTACCTTGATTTACACCGTAAATGTTTAACTTTTCAATTCAAGCGAGGTGGACGGTAAAAATCTATCAGGTACTGATGATTAGTATACTCACACTAGCGTTCTTAACATCAGTTAAGTAGGCAGTCCCAGTTTGTTTTTGAATCTTGGGCAAACTCCTGTTCTTACGAAATTGTTCTTATCAAAAATTAGCATTAGTTCGTGGTTTACAGGCGTTTTCACATTCCTCATCTATTCATTTAACTTGGGCAGATTTCTATGATTTCATAGATTGTGTAATCGACTTCAGAATGGCATTTTTGGGAGCATTTTCCGTTCTTCCCTCTGCTGAGTAATAACATCGCCATGACTACCGCATAGAGGAGGTCTGAACACTAGCGCCACGCTTTCCCACCCGATTGCGCAGCTCCATTCTCCTTATGCATAATTTATTTTCGCTTTGGCCTCTCGCTCGTTCAACTTGAATTTCAAGAATCAAAGTCGAAAAAAAATTCCGAACAATTGTAACGGTAGAAGCTTACATCCACCTTTATCGTCACCATCTTACAGTCCAAGGCTTGAGTAGGCCCCATTTCGAAGCTTTACACTAATAAATCGAAAGATTTACACTAGAACGCGCACGGGTAAGTTGTTATTTGACCATTATTTTCGATGTAAAAGTCATTTGATCGGAGAGAATAATTCAGTTTCCGCCATTTTGAACAAGGAGTCGATAATACTTCTGCGTTGTGGTCTTTCATAGAACTGGACACCGGCACGTTCGAGGTGTGCTATATTTACCTTGATGTTTGTCCCACAAAAAGCTTCTGATTTTACACAATGTCACAAGTGTCAAGTGGTAAAGGAAAGGAAAATGCTGCTAGGACGAAGTTTGCTTCGCTTAACTTAGCTCAAACATACAAAGGAACCAAACTTGAACCCAGGACAACAACAGGTGAGACTACGTTATTACCCTATTTTACCAATTTAGATCTCAGGGGATATTGTAGGACGTGCTCAAATTAGGTTAGTGACAGGCAAACCATCTATCTTCGAGGTTGTTTTGGTTGTTTGTTGTGCTTAAGTCACATGAAATTTCAGCAATACATAGCATGGGTTTTATTGCATCGAGCGAAATTCTTCAGCTGGTGTCGAGCACAAGGAAGAAATTTGTCAAGATGTTCTTTAGAAATTGAAATTTTATTTACTGCTTTGTTAACTATTCTTACGGTGACACAGCAGCTGTTTAGATAGGCCCGGTTGGCAAATAAATATTTTCATGAAGTTATTACTAAGTATTGCTATCATCTCAGGATTGCTGTAGAAGACCTGCGACTGAATACTACAATGGCGTGTGATGTAGTGTTTGATTTACCGGATTTTGCCCGAGTAAAGGAATGCAAGGCCTTTTTTATTGTCTCATAATTTACGTGAAACTCCAGTGTTTGCCGGCCTCGGAAGACCACATATCCTGACAAAGGTTTCTATTTGACAACAGCTGAACTTATAGTTAGTTCTGAGCTTGAAGTTACTGAAACGGTTTTTAGTTTTCACAGTGTAGAACTTGTATTCCGACCTTGAAAAAACCATATTTGGGGCATGGTGGCAGTTTTTAACTTTAAAGGGGGTATACAGAAGAAAATTATCGTAATTTGGTACGCGAAATCTAATTTTCAGTCAATTGCCCTGTTCCTGTTTATATGTGTCTGTGTGATAAAGTTTTTCCTGTGTCAAACCTGTATTAGTGGGGGAAAAATTATAAACCAGGTGTAGGAACGTACTGGTGGATGACATGGTGTTATTTCTCACAAAATTTTGTAGTTCCATGTTTATCCATATGAATGACAACCTGTGGTAGAGAGGTGGGTCAGAAGATTTGTGACTGTTTGACAAGAGTGTTGTCTTATTATTGGTAAGAAGAAGGTTGCTGTATGTTAAACAACCTACTTACAAAGGCATCGTAGGGTTATGCAATTTAATCAGAACCTAAGCATCTGAATAACTAAATTACTGAGACTTTGTTAGGGAGAAATCCAACATGATAAGAAACTGGGGCAGTTTAATCTGGTAGTAACCTGATTCCATTTTGTTCATTCATCAGCTGCTGCATAGAACAAGTTTAAATTTATATGCCTTTATAGGCCATTTTCCATTATGTGTTATTTTATGCTTCTTTATATGTTGTGTATTTGACGTAGCTGTTAAAAATCGAGAGATAAGGTATTATTGATAGCTAATAATTTGTAGTAAGCCTTCAGTTGTTTGTCTCAAATAGACAGTACTTTTCTATCAGTTCCTTATGGACAGAAATGACACATTGATACAGGTTTACTCAGGGGCAGAGATTTGTAATATTGTTACAACACAACAATGTCAATGGGGGATTGTAGGAAAGTAGGCTAAGCTCATACACATTATTCATTATCAACCCTGACACTTAACATATATTTACTTTGAAAGGTAGGAGTGGATTTCATGCATTCTCCGCATCCCAATACACATCATCTGACACTGCAGAATGGACTGATGCCTACCCTTGTTCAACATCCCTGCTTTTCTAGTGTCAGTATTCATATATCTAATTGTCAGTAGCAAATGCCATACCAGATTATCTAAGAAGTTAGGAAGAGGAAAGATTATAAGTGTGGATCTTAGGTCATATGTGAGCACTACATAGCTTAGTAAAAGCTTGTTGCTCTTGTGTCAGTGTGAAAGTAGTTGCTCACCCAAAGTGATGGTGTTGGTATAATTTAAAGGCTTCAAACACCCATTGTTGAGAGGAAGGAAGGTTACAGTGTAATGCCCGTGTAAACAAATATTTGATGAATTATTGTATTTTTCACCTTATTGAAAATCTGTTTGCCTTATTTGCAGGACAACCCCGTCATGGCATGCAAAGTCTTGGTAAAGTGGGTCAAAGTAGACGATTGCTTGCACCAGCCAATCTACCATCTTTAAAGAAGGAAAATAAGGGCAATGATCCATCTGTAAATTTAGTTCCTAGTAGTTCAGGATGGGGTACAAAGAAAGAGACCAAAGAGCAGAAGAGCAAACCAGAAGACCAGGTTAGAGGAAGATGTCAATTCCTTATTATTTTTTTGTTGAGACAGTCTTTTTACATTCCATTGCTCACATAGCACATGGTAGTAAACCCTGGCGTTTCACTGGTGTATCCCATCATAAATATTTGACGACACATGATTTCCACAACTTTCCGCTGGATATTGTCTATTAGATTGGTTTGGCCAGTTTTGATAGAAGTAGTATTTGATACATAGCAAGTTCTGTGGTAGCAGAGGCATAGAAACATGCGGAGACCATCTCTGAATAAAGCAATTAGCTTCAAGTAGCTGTGAATAATTTATTACTTTCATGACATCAAATGCCCTCTTGTTACACATACAGTTTTTAGATGTTTTTACTATAAAAAGATTCATGATATTTGTGTAAGTATTGTAGTTCTCACTAACTTAGTTTTCTATTTCATGGGTGAAAAACCTTTTAAATACTGGTAATAGGGGATAAAAATGTATTGAATATCATGCAGCCATTTTCATAAAGTTGTATTAATTGTGCCAGCATTGTTAAGGGTTCATTGGTTAGCTTGTTGGTTTTTTTCTTACTTGAAGTAGTTAAAATATCTGCACCTAGTATCTAAGGCCTTAGAACCTGACTGGTACCATTGTCAAGCTAGTAGTGGTAAGGAAAGATAAGTTGAGTAGTAGATTATTGTAACCAAAGGCTAGGAATGGTGATAAGTAGTGTAGATCTTGGCAAATGTGTGAAAAGTACACCTGAAAGACTTCTGTTCTGTTTCTGTAAAATGTAATCAACTTAATGCCCATGATCTGGTTAGGATTATATTTCATTGTACACTACAAATGTTGGTGGTACTGTTTAGTTGCATTTTTGTTCACTTCCTATTTCTTCCTCGGCATTTGTCGTGGTGGTCTGAGTTTTACAGATGTTAAGAACTCCAGGGGATGGTTGGAATGAATTTCCCCAAAGTCTCAACATGGTGGTCTTAGTGATGATTAACCTTATTATTAACCCTTAATGATCATGAAGCTGAAGATCCAACCAATATCTGAACCCACAGCCAGGTTATAAGTCAACCTCATTGACCACTCTAATTAGGGAAATTGTCAAAATACAACTTACTCTCTGTTGAAGGAATCTGAAGTGTTTTAAGTAAGCATTGAAGCACCTAGTAACAAAAGAATGCAAAGTGTATTTAGAAGTGAAAGCAAAAGCTTATATTGTTACATATAGAAATTTGTGGTAAATAATCAATCAGTCATTACATGATCAGTTTTCTTTGAGCTATTAAAAAGTTGTAGTGCATTTTATGTGTGTGAACATTTTTACAACATAGACCTGAATACATGGCAAAGCAGTCAGTCTTATAGATATTTGGCCTGAATTGTAGGGAGTCCAGGAATACTTTCACATTGTACGTGTTACTGAAAAATCTGTACCCTCTGAAATAGGCAGTGAAGAGGATGTTATTGAAGTTTGTAGTGGCTTTGTCTTATGAATTATATGTCATCATCTGTTCTTATGGTGGTAAAAGTTTCAAATGAGAAGCAGCAGAAGACCAAGTATACCAACAATATACCACCAGTAGCATGTAGACAATAGTGTTAAAACAGTTGTTAGGGCTATGACAACTCTGTGCCACAGATTTTACTAGTGATTGAATAGAAGATTGTGGTCTTGGAGTCAGAATGTAGTCATTGCTTTGCATCTAGAGCCATTTTACTATTTCATGTGAACTTTTCACTGCTGTATTGTGTTCAGATTACATAATCCCCTCCTTTACAGCACCTTCTTGTCTGCACCTTCTACATCAGCAACATTGTAGATTTCAAGTAGAATGTACCAGTCGTATATTTAAGGTCATTGATTTTGCACTCCTTCAAATCAGCTGACTAGTATTACAGACATTATTGCAACTGTGTTATGTCCATCTTTGGTGATGATTTCAGATGTTTTGATCCTGGAAATATTGCCTTGAAACAGTTTGTAGCCTTGGATATCATGCTGTATATTACTGTATTGTGTTATATATTTGGTGGGGGATGTTACTGCTGCTTTTATAAAAACCATTTGCTCTGAGCTTAAGGTAAATTTATATACAGCTTTATAATGTCTGGTCCGAGTTTTAAAGTGTATACACAGAGCTGTTATTATACAAGCAGTCTTTCAGAAGTGGACAGTAGAACCCTAAAACTGAAGTCCATGTAGATCAGGTCATGATATTGCATTGTTATAAAGATAAGTGCCTTGTATTTGATTGTGCAGTTTCATAGTCCGGGGAAGTTATGGATAATGGTAGCTTTCTTTTTAGAGATAGGCCCTATCAAGTTGCATAGTTGAGTCATTTAAGTTCAGATATTTTGCCAATTTTTAGTGAAAACGTGGATTCTGTAAGTTTCTTATAGTTATTATCTTTCAGTGTTCTTGACAGTTTTATAGAGTTGTAGAATTAATCAGTGCTGAATAACTACATTGATGGAAACATTATTTTTAGGATTCTGTGAGTTGAGTGTTGTTCTATGCATAACCCTTTGTTGTTTGTTGCCACCCCAACTCTTGTTGAGCTGTTGTTTGCTGCAGGTAGTAAGATAACACATTACCTGGATTTGTAGGGTGGGGATCCGAGGTGCCTAGTGGTCAATTTGAACAGAAATTCATGCATATTTGCAGCATGAGTATAAAGAAATATCCCTCTTGTTGCTCCACTTGCATGATATACGGTTAATCATTTTTTTTGTGTAAAGTGAAGTGTTAAGAAGTCACGGGGGAGCTAACCCATCAAGACACAATGTAGTGGCCACCTAAGATTATGCATGGAAAAGTGTGAAGCATGGCTTTACTTTAAAGACTAGTACTGATCTCTGCGATGCAAAAGGGTTGCTAGTAAGATTGATTTCTCATTTTTCTTGATTAAGGGGCCTACGATTCAGAAAGAAGCCAAAGTTGGACAAGGACAAGATATTTCTCTAAGACCAAATGCGGGTGTGGCAATAAAAACCGGAGATGGGACAAAAACATGGAGCAATTTGCAGACTTCTACTGGTATGTTGTGAGAATCATTTAAATGAAGCTTTTGAATGCATGTGTTAACCAATGATATGTTTATTCTGGAAGAGTTTTGGTAAGGGAGGAGTTATACTATAGGAGAAGGCCATCTTCTGAAATGATCTGATGCAAAAGATGCTGTATTCAAACTTGTCATTGTGTAAAACATTTAAAATAGCCCAAAGTTTGATTTTACTTTATCAGTCACTGCTATAATGTAACATAGAAATGTAGTGCTCAGTTCAGGCAATGTTTTTCTAATTTTACAATAATGAAGTTAATGTTAAGTGCTGGTCTCTAACTTAAGATTTATTTACAGAAGATTAGATATCAATTTTGATCATCATCATCATATTTCAGGAGAATGACTATCACCAATGCCCTTTGCAAATATATACTCCTGTACACTCTGGAAAGGTAATGTTATGTTGAGCACAAGAACATGTAGCTGACAATGTGTGACCTGATTTCCAAAATGAATGCTGAACAAAAAGAAAACATTCAGTGTCATGATAGACAACAAAATCAGCTTTGATTGATATATATATATATAAAGTGATTATGCTCTGGTGTGCAGAACATGACACTTTACAAAAACAGTTGCAAATCAGTAAATGTCCACATGCTGTGAAGTTTTTGTCAATGTGCAAACAGTTGGGGAAGTGAGTGGAACTTGGAAGCCTGTCATAAGATTTCTGTGAATGTGGATATAGCACAATTATCTCCTTATATAAGTTGGTGATATTTATCTCTCTTTGAGCTGCAATAAGAATGTGCCAGTGAAGAAAGTTCTTGTAAGGATACATTCACTCTGCTATGTGTTGTGATTTGGACAATTTAAGGAATCGATACCGTGTTTGTCTTGTCAGGCACCAATCCTTGCAGCCCTCTGTAAACTAAACTATCCTTGTACAATTTTCTTATAGTATAGAAGAGCCATATCATATCCAGGATAGGTAGCTAGTCATGTCATTGGTGTCTTGACCACAGTTTCTTTTAGGTGTTATATACCTATCTTGGGTTAATATAGGATGTGAGATCTTGTTTTTAAGCTTTGTGGAGAAGTGAATTTGTTATAAATTAAATTCTTGAAATGACAATGAAAAGAGGACATGAGCATTAGCAGGACAAGATTAGACAGTTTTAACTGTTCTCAAAAACTATAGTATATAATGCCTAGTTGCTAGTCATGTACTGTAATAGCAGCAATGTAGTCACAAGGTTCATATTATATTTACAGCGTCAATGTGCCCTACTTTTGGCTCTTAAAAGCTGGCAAGGGGAATAAATTGTGTGGGTATTTATGTGGTCACTTGTTTTGGAAATGCAAAAGTTCATGTTTAGTTCAGTGATACACATTATCTTTGATGGGTGTACAATCTATCATTTAATATTCTCCATGTAGGTTCTACCTCTCAACCTACGACGACTTATTTCCAAAAAGAGTTTCCAAGACTTGGTGGGGAAGGAGAAGCGGGTCCAGGAACAAGCGAAAAGGAAAAGGAGCCACAAGAAGAAAAGGGTCTACAACAGATACGACAAATACCACCAAGATTTCAGAACGATCAAAAATTTACGGATGGGCCTGGGGGTCCAATGATGCCAGGTGGTCCAATGGTTGGTTTTCCTCCTGATCAGAGGCAAATGTGCAATGGAGGCCCATCATTCTTTCTAAGACCACCATTTATGGACACACCCTATGTAAGTTTCTTTTTATCATCCTTCTCATGTGTTTGTTCTCCTTTGAATGGACGCCAGGCCATAATCTGTAGTAACAATCAGATGATCATGAGGAATTACAGAGCTGAAACAATACCATATTGTTAACTATCATGTATGATATGACATTTAAGGGTCTTAAGTAGAAGAATCACCCAACTAAAGAAGTATCACCTATGGTGAATAAAAGCCCTTTCTCCAGGGTTCTGTCTCCTAGCTCTGTCTTGTGCCAGTGAGATTGTATCACCTTAACTCTTTTTGCGGCTATTGCCAAGTGGGAATGAATAGAGAAAGTTAAGTTGTCCATAATGATTTTTTGAAAAGCTCTACTGTTATTGCTAGAGTGGTAAATAAATGAGGCCATAATCAGGGCTGTCAAGAGCCAATGATAGCTCGAGGCTTCTTCTTTTTTTCTTTATTTTATTTCCAAAAGTGTTTTTGTTTCTTTTAAATGAAGAGGTAATAAGAAAGTGAAATACTGAAGTGGAAGTTTTTGCAACTGTTTTTTTAGTTTGTAGTCAGTACATTACTTCATTGGGAATGCAGTATATTGCATTACGTACAGGCTTAATCACCCTTTTTCACATTAAAGAATTGAAACAATTGTGCTTCTTAGTGTCTGCAAAAGTTGAGTGGAAGAACCTATTATCGAAGTCTCAATTATGCATGTTGTTTCTAAAGCAACAGTGAATTTTTTTGTATCAGGGAGTTGACATGACAGTTCTCAAGTCATCTTTTTCTTGATGATAATTGTTCTGAACATAATCGTGTCCCAATTTGCTTATATAGGCATTTTCTGCCAGTATCTCAGATTGTTCATCCTATCTGTTTTCATACTTAATAATATCTGATTTGATGCTTACCTGTCATCTTGACGTATTATCTTGCTTTGCAACAACTTTTTGTAACAAAAGAGGTGCAGATAAGGTTCCCAGTTCCTTTGGAACGTTGTATTCTCAGCAAATCAATTTGTACCTGATATTATTTGGTAACAGTGTTACACACCATTGTGTTACATTACAGTTGTTATCAGGAATCATGTAGATGTGACTTGAAGGTTAAATCATCCCAACGTCTTCTTTTATACAGGGACCAGGTGCTATGCAGCAGGCCATGTTACAGCACAGTTACATGTTACAGTTTGGAGGACGCTTTGGCTTTCCGCCAGCAAGAGCAGACCAGTTTCCACCTTTTGATCCCAATTTTGCAAGGTAAGGTATTGGTGGCAGATAAATTATATTATTGGTGGTGCGAGGCTTAGTCTTCTTCTCTAATTTGTTGATATATGTAAGGAAACCACTGCTATGTACTAAAATTTAGTTCAAAGCTATGAATAAGTTAAGAGTAATAGTGATCTCATGTGAAGTTAATGTGTAAGTGTTTATGCTAGGGCGAGTACGCTAAGTTATGTGGTTTACTTTATGATATTCCATACACTACTATGTGTGGGAGTTTCTTACGCTTGTGATTCTATTTAAATTCTATTTTAATTTATGTTTAAAGTCGCAAGTAATGTTTAAGTAGAATATTTTAAAAGAATGTGGCTGCTCATAATAGGATTCCCACACACTCTTAGCCCCTCCTGATTAATTGGTTGTTTTTAGACGATAATATGCATTCCACTGGTGCTGCAAGACCATACAGGAGTGGTACTATGAACTTGAAGAAGCTTATTAGATTTGGTAGGTTAAGATGAAGTGAGGCATAAGGTAGGATTATGAAGTGATGTGTTTTAACTAGGGGGCAGCTTCAGCAGTGAACTGTGTAGTGAGTTAGAAATGAGGGAATTTTTCAATGGTCAATTTTTTAAATTTTATTTAAAAAGGGAAGTGAAGGACAACATTACAAGTAGGTACCTCCTGAGGGTGCTGTGTCTATTGTAATGCTACAAATACAAACTGGTTGAAACTGGACTATTGTAGGTCTGCCCCTTGATGACCATCATCTAGAAGGACCAACATCAGCGTGGCATTTCGTTTTTGTTATATCTACAGGTACAAAAATGCATATGATCTTTTTTGTAGGGGCATGCCAGGTGGTCAAAGAATGCCAACAATGCCACCAAAGCCAGCCGTTGTTCAGGGAGAGCGACCTCTCACTGTCAAAGATGAAGACCTAAAAAATTTGGGAGAAGATGATGATGAAGATGGCGATGGATGGGCAGGTGCACAAGGAGAAGTTGACTACAACGTCAAACTGAAATTTGATGACTCTGATGGCGACGAAGATGAGGAAAATAACAAGAGGTCAAGAGGCAATAAGGAAAGACATGAGAGAGAAAAGGTATCCGAATCGAGTTCTGATCAGGCTAATCGAGGGAAGTCAGAAAGTCACAGGGAACAAATAGGAAAAGAGCAAAGTGAAGAGAAAGGGCACAAAGGAAGTAAATCTGGAACCCAGAAGGTGAGTAATGGCATAAATTACTTTATGAGGCTAATGTATAAACATTAAGAATGATATCTTAATGCATCAGGAAGCATTTTAAGGTTAAGATGCCAACATTTACAAACCCTATGTCGTCTGACTTACGAACTCGCCATTTCTAATAGCTGGTGACTCGACTGCTTAACAGAGAGATTGTCAGTCTCGTCTGGATGAGGCTTAGAACTTGCCTGGTATGAGAAAGAGCTATGTGATTTTAAAGAAGTGTCAGTTTTAAGGTTTTGGGAATAAATCATTAATTTTTGTGTAGAGAAAGTAATTTTAGAAATGCTAAATTGCACCCCACCTGCTAACTAAGGCCTGATTACTGTTTAATATTCTCAAAAATGGATATTTAATTTTCGTTATTGGTGAGTAAACAATTGGATACTGTTGCTGAACCTGCTCTGCAACTTCTGCCTGCACCTCAGTCTGCACTATTATGCGTCTTAGTGAGTTTCATTAGGATGACAATCAGCAGAGGTTATGAAAATCTTTAGGAAGAAACTTGGCTGTCCTTTTAGTCTCTCCAAAGGTTGTATGCGAAAACGTATTTAGGCCTGCTTACAGCTATAGTAGTATCAGCAGATGAGAAGGTTAAATCTGATCCTCGCAATTAGCTTAGGAAACCAGAAATTAGCGAGGTACCTGTTTAGATAATTATTATGCAGTAACTTCACAGAAGTAAAATGGGGGAAGATCTCTAGGGTAGGGGAGTGTCTCTTACAGGAATGATATTGTTAATTTGATTGTAAGATTTAACCAATTTATTTGCCACTTGGCATTTTACTTGCCCCTCCTCCCGCCCTGACTTTTTAGTCAAAGACTGAATACTGATGTCTATGATTTTAATGTAATTATGTGGGTCTCCCCATCGGACTAGGAATCATGTAAATTATTTAACAATTGGTATTCACCTTGGTTACTTATAGAGATCACGTCGTGGGCAGTTATCTCCCAACGGTGCCTGTCACAGACTGATCGAGACACTGTGGTGAAAGATACGTTCACGAATAATTGTAGATAGACATTCGGAGACTTACGTACAGTTTTGACTTTGGCCTTCGAGTTAAAACATCTTTTGTTATTCTAGCCTAAGTAAAACCAGCCACAAAAGATTTGTGAAACGGAGTTTGTTAAGTATTTGGGCGTGGCTCTTGATAGGATTAAGCCTTCCCTACGCCACGTGATGCAAGTGTTCAGCTTAATAGTACAGAAGGTGGAATACGAAGACTGCGACATGCGACTGTCGTCTATACCTACACAGTATGCTGTTGATCTCGATTTTACTCTAAGAGACATGACAAACAACACGCAGTCATTTACTTTTCTTGACAATTTAAATGTAGCTTCTTGAAAATCGAAAATGGGCTATAAAGTTCGTTTCTGTCACATTCCAAGCAATCTTTTGCAAAGTGCAAAATTTACAAACTCATGTTTAGTTGATATGGTGAACGCAGAAGGTATTCTGGTTGAAATTGGTTGTATTAAATAGATAGATCAGCATGAGTAGAAAATGTATGTTTGTTATTCTTTTTGACAGGACGATGAAGGGCGAAGCCAGCCACCAGTTTCTCAACCTTGGGGAGAAATGCCTCCAGGTTACCCTGGACAAATGCCAGGCCCACCTTATAGTCAGCATCAGTGGAGAGGATCGTTTCCACCAGCCTCATTTGATCATACCAGAGGAGCGCCACCAAACTACCCATATGGCCCACCTCCTGCACATTGGTTCTACCCAATCCCTCATCCGGGATATAGTGTTCCCATGCCACAAGGTCAACAGCCAACGTCTCAGCCGCAGCCTACACAGGTGTCGCAGTCGCAACAGCCCCCAGCACAACATCCAACGCCTCCTCCTCCTGCCCAGCAGCATGTACCACTGCCACCAAAAGTGCAAACTCAGACATCGTCAGCCTCGCAGGACAGTACAGACGGAAAGGAAGGTTCCTCGCAGAAGCAACAGATCAATAAGCCACAAAAGAAGAAAGAAGTTGAGCCAGCAGCTATCCAGGAAGCAAGACGGAGAAAAGAAGAGGAAGAGAATCGATTGGCAGCAGAACGACGTGCTGCTGCCCAAGCAAAATTGAATGCTCTGGAGGACAAGATAAATAAACGACGCGAACAAAGCATTTCAGGTATTTATTGGCCATTCACCATCTTGACAATTAGAAATTATCAGTTTAATTCGTTTCCAAACGGATCGCCAAAATTGAAAAGGGCAGTTATTTGACATGTATATTGTTGTTTATTATTATAAACATCATATGCGTAGGCGTACACTGTTGATTTTGGTTGATTTGTAACCAGAGTGTTATGTATTTTAAACAATCAGGAGGAACATTTTGAAATCTTATTACAATTGGCTTTGGAATTAAGTGATGAAAAATGCGTCGTTATGTATCCGATGGGTTTGATTTAGAAAGTTCGGATTATGCAGTGTTTCAAACATTTGTCGCAGTTAATCGAATAAGGCAAATTCGAATTTCGACTGTAGTTACGTGAAACAAGCGAGGACAGAGCACACCATCACTTATTCTTTTCTATTTATACTTGTATTTACAAACATTAAAAGGCCACGTGGCCACATGAATAACAGTAGTATAGTCTATTCGGTGCCTGATGCTTTTGCATCAAAAATAGTTTTACAGGTCATTAACATTAGCAGTGATCTACCACTATGCAGTTGTCGAGAAAGTCGTTGCTCTCAAATTGAACAGCCTGACAAGGTTATGAAATTGTTCAGGGGAGGTTGTCTGCTGTCGTTCTTCTTAAGCCTTTTCTGAGTGCAAGCACCAAAACCATAACTCATTTTTTGTGACAGTAATTAAAAGTTAAGGATATGCATTACTTGTTATTCGTAAGTTACTTGATATCTGGTGAAACGTCGTCGTCAGGGCATCTGTGTTATGGTGCAAATTTTTTTTATGTTTCTTCTTTCTCTTCTTCTTCACCTACTGCTGCTCTTTGACCTTATTTCTTCTTTTCTTTTTTTAAGGGATATTACTCCTTTGCACACTAATCACAGTATTTGTCGAGTGTATCAATGTATAGTTGCAGTGAAAACAAACTGCGGTTATGTGGAAAGACGTTATAAACAGGATATTGCAGTCATTGCAGAGTATTGATAGTGAATTTTAGGTGAAATAGTGTTTTCGTTCCCCAGCTTGCTATTTTACCATTGACATGTAGTTAAATATGTTTTTTTTCGGGGTCACCTAACAATTTTGTCTACGGTCTCATTGCAGAAGGAACTGAAGATACTAAAGGTAGTGAGACAGATAGCGTTACACACACTCGAGAGCGAGAAGATTCAGATAGTAAAACCCAACGAGACCGGCGTGACAGCGAAGCCAGTGATACCTCGAGAGCTTCCTCGCAGCAAAGATCCGAAAGATCATTTTCAAAGCCGCAGAAAGAAGTACCGCCACGTTTTCGCAAACAACATCAGCAGCAGTTGCAGAGAGAGTCCTCTGAAGATAATCTTGGCCAAGGTGGAAGTGAAAACGCGTATCTGAGTTCCCCAGTCACAGAAGGTATGTTTGTAGTTTCGTACCCCATGTTTGTAGGCATTAAGTTTGTGTAGGGTGTCGACCGACTCCTTTTTTCCTCGTAAAGAGTTAAAACAGTCCCAATGTATCAGTGAGAGTCATTTATCCTTCGCCAGTTTTTCATCTACCTTGAGGGTTTATGAGCTCGGGGAATAGATTGCCACATTTATATCTAAGTCCCAATCTCACGGCCATAGTACTTCCTAATCCTTCTCTACCAAGATTTAAGGCAGTTGAACAAAAGTCGAAACTTGGTGAAGGGAATTGGAAAAAACACCCGAAGAATGATATTGGTAAGGAGGCCGTTACATTAACACACTACTGGCAATGCCCCTGACAATTTCATGAGTGAGCGAGACTAGTTGAGTGCAGGGTAGTTTTAGTTTTTAAGATTAAAATAATCTGAGAATTACAAACCATTAATTGTCCAGCCACTTCTTTACAATTTGGCCCCAGCGAATGGTTCCATAAAAATCTTCTCACATCAGAAAGAATTGCCGTATGACCCTTTGTCATTTAATTATACTAAGTGCTCTATTGTTGTCTTTTTTTTTGTTGTAGGGCGTGCCTCACCAGCAATGTCACAGTCAAGTGATTCGTTCCCAGTTCGTAAGATCATGAAGAGGCACGACAGCTCACGATCTGATGATGCCTGTAGTGTTCACTCACAAGACAGTTGGGGAATGGGACAGGGTACGTCACAGTCGCTGAAGGAAGAACTTGGAGAATCTGACAACGCCGACGGTTCAATAGGTGAAGATCTGAAGCCCGTTAAGACGTTTAACGAAGACCTCAGTAGTAAGAACATGTCAAAGGGAGAACGACATTTTGAGGACGGCAAACAACGCAGAGACGGAACTATGAAAAGTAGGGAGCTTCATGAACACAGCGAGTCGTTAGATCACAGTAGGAGCAACTTCAGAAAGTTGCCTGATGATAGAAAGTCTAGAAAGGAGGTAGAAAGAAATTTCTCCAGCAGTGTTCATGATACAGAAGAGGGAGCTGGTGATAAGAAGTCAGACGATGTTTCAGGAGACTGTAGTTTTATCAGGTCATACAGTGATAATGAAGACAAGGGAAAAGGCACTAACCGTAACCAGGACGGCGAATCGAAAAGAACAGAATCGATGAGCTCAAGAAGGTCACGTGATCACAAGTCAGGAAGAAGTTTTGATGATGATGACTATAACAAGATCGATCGGTATGAAAAAGGAAACGAGAGAAGAAATTTCAAACGTTTAGAGAAATCGTCATCTACAAAGGTTACAAAATCTGGTAGTACAAAAGAACGTTTTAATAAGGTATCAGAGAAAGAGGTGAAACATTCTGACCAAACTGTCGAGCCCAAACGTGTAAATGTCTGGGCTCAGGTAGTAACTGGTGAAAAAGGTGTTGTTGGATCCGAGGTATCAGATGATGGCCAACTAAAGAAAGAAACGCAGAAAACACTAAGCGACATTCAGAAAGAGGAGGAAGAAAAACAGAGGAGGGAGACAGAAAATCAGAAGAAGTTAGAGGAGTCAAGAAAGGAATCAAAAGAAGAGGACAGGCATGATCATGGGAGAAGAGACGATTACAGGGGAGATCGCGGAGACCGTAGTAGTTATGGTGACAGAAGGGACTCAGACCGCGGTGATCGACGAAAAAGATATGACCGTGGTGATAGCAAAGGATACAGAGATGACGGGAAGGTTTTTGGAAGCCAATATTCACGATCTGATCAGGAGAAGGGTGTTAGTAGTAAATATCGAGATAGGGGGTATAAAGGACCGGAGAAAGAAAAGCCTTTTAAAGAAGGGGAATCAGACGAGAACGATGAGCCAGCAAGAGATACACGACGGGATTCCAATCGAGATGGGTCGTATTATAATAAATATGGGAGAAATGACAGGCGAGATCGGCCTGTCAGAAATAACGAGAGAACTAAAGATCGGCCTGTACGATCAGAGCGTGACAATGACCGTGATAGACCAAAAAGCAAAACGTCGAAAGAAGAAGATTCAAAAATTACAAGAAGTGATAATGGTAGTGGTCGACGAGATTATAACCAGGACAGTAGGGATGATAAACGATCGAGGTATCGAGGCAGACCAAAGGAACAATCCACAGAGAGATACCGTGATGATCATTATGACTACCAGAGAAGGGAAAGGAGACCGCAGTACGAGGGTGGAAGTACGCGGCAACACGAGGAAAGAAAGAGAAAGCATGATGGAGGCAGGGCAGAAGGTAAAGAGGGAGGACGTTCAAGGGACTTTCAAGCGGATCAATATAGAGAAGAAGGTCGAAAGGGAGATAAGTCCCATCAAGAAGTCACAGGATCAAGAAATTACTCCTCATCAGGTCAAGGCCGTGTCTATAGTAGCCGTGGATATAGTAGCCGTGAAGTTGGAGCTGTGAAAAGAGAAGGTTACGGTGAAAGGAAACCGTCTGGTCCAAGAAGGAAGGCGGATGATGATGTTCAAAATGTACAGAGCAATGACATTGTAGAACCCAAAACATTGGCAAAGGAAAGAAAGGAGAAAGGCAAAAGTAAAAGAGACGAGAGCGATGAAGAGGCAGAGGAAGAAGGCGAGGAAGATGACGTGATCGTTGAGCATGAAGATGCAGATAAATCAGATGACTATTCAGGGGTAGACTCAGATAATGAGGGGAATTACCGTGACAGAGATAAACCTGTAAGAAAACCAAGAGATCGAGAATGTGAAGATAAAAGGATAGCCAGTGATTCTAGAGGGGTCAGAGAACGTCGAAACCAAGGACGTGGAGTATCACGACCTTACCTTCCTGGTAGGGGAGGACACAAGTCTCATTTTCGTGGCATGCGTTCGTCTTTGAAGGATAATGTAGCTTCAAGAAAGCGATTACATGGGGAGAAACGAACGGAAGATAACGACGGCGACCAGGATGGATCCGAAGAGGATTACACATCAGATGAAGGTGGAGAAGAGGAAATCGATCACAAGGAACAGCCATCAAGTCGATACCGGGGTAGTAGTAATCGAGATGCTCCTGGTAAGGGACCCCCCAAATCAGGTAATAGGGTAGATAGAGATTCATATCGTCAGCCTCGTTTTGGTCGTGGTGGTCACGAAAAGCGTTGGGAAAAGGACCAACCTCCCAGATTTTTGAAACATGGAATGGCTAATAAGCCGGGACGTGGACGAGATTATAGTCGTGGAACAGGACGAGGAAGGGGCTATTCGTCATATGCGGGACCCAACAGGGAAAGAAACAGAAACAGACCACAAAGCCAGAGTGGTGCTCCATTCTCTTCAGGACAACAAGAAGAGGATTGGGATAACGAGTCTGGGGAAAGTGGTACATATCACACAGCAGAAGAAAACTCTGCTTCAGCAAATGCACAAGAGTCCTCACATCGCAAGGTGACTTCGAATAGAGGTAAAGGATACTCGAAAAGTCATAATTCACGGGACCAAAGAGGGTCATCACATTCAAACACATATGAAGGAAAACAGGATTCTTTTTTAGCCGATAGGCAGCAGGTAAGAGTTAGCCAGGTGGGCACCTCAGCACAGGCAAGTACTCTTCCTGCTGCCTTAGAACAACCTGTGCATGCATACAAGGACTCTGAGGTGAGGTCATCAGCTTTCAAATCGTCAGTGGCTAGCAAGAAGAGTGATAAAGTCGATAGGTCGTCTCAAAATGTATATAGTCTAGTAGGGTCATTCCATACAGGAGTGGAATCGTTAAGCGACTTAACTGACGAACCACCGAAAAAGATACCCAAAAATAAAGCCAGCATGGAAGCAAAGCGAAACATTTTGAAAGAATTTGACTTGAGTAATATTGCAAGTGTTGTAGTTATTGATGATTTTGGTCCTGCTGCAGAAACGGGCTCGAGCACTCCTAATGATGACGACGGTTTTGTGCAGGTAACATCTCGTAAGACGCAGAAAGAGCTTAGAGAGAAACAACGCGAAGAGGTTAGGAAAAAGCAGCGAGAAGAAACGAGTCAAGGAGGTAAATCTGTGAAAGGTGATGTGAAAGATGGTGGGATGTTCAAAGCAGGGAAAACGCAGCGGTCAAGTGACCAACATTCAAGCAAATTTGCTCCAGTCTTACCTAATCAAGGCCAGCACATGCTAAATCAGATTCCTGTTACCACGTCGCAATCACAAACCAGCAATGCAGCAATGGCTGCAGTTGGTGGCTGGGAGCCAGCGCAGTCCCTTATGAGAACTTCGCAGATAGTTTCAAATGGAAATGGTATTGAATCAAACAAATCTGTCAGTGTACCAGCGCCGCCACCACCTGTAAATGCTTGGCAAAGGCCGCTTAGTTTTGCAACATCGGTATCATCGGTGGCTGGAGCGATTACACAGGCAAAGACACCAGACCCAAAGGCAGTTGGCACTGGGAAGCCGAGCTCAACCAGCAGTAAAACGGTCAGTTCAGTTTTGTGATTGAAGTCTTGATTCTTAGCCATCTCTCTGTCTCGTGGCTTTCACCCTATCTTGCAAGACCTTTTGGGGTGGGGAGGGTCCTTTTGAGCCTCCAATAAAACTTCGCAACGCTACGTCTTACGGTGCTGACATTTGGCGTAGTTGTAGTATTATACTTTAATATTGCCTTTTGCTTACAATGAATTTTTGAAATTTCCTTTACATAGTGTGTGATAAACAAAGGAGTAAAAGCATTTGCTTTTGAATTTAGGAAGAAAATAGCCGTTAGCAGTTGCGTATTTTGTCGATTTGTGATCAGATTGTATTTTTTAAACATCAAAATTCCGTTACGTAGTGGCATCTGTATTATTGATAATGGAAGTCTGTAGCAGCAGAGGCAATAATAATAGATGCAAGTTAGCTAGGGGTTCTCAAGAAGGACGAAAAGTTACTTTGTTCGTTTTTTACGTTGTTTCCTTTTCGGAAATTCTATCATGTTATGAAAATGAGGACCGTTTTATCGCCTGATGAGTGAAATTAAGAAGTCGGAGATGATATTGACCTTACTGCCCGTGTTTTTTTTTATTTTTGCCGTCTTTACCTCACTTTTAGACATTTGTTTCGTATTTCATCTGCTGTTGTATGCATTCAAGTAACGGTTCATCTGTTGTTTGATTATTTAGATACCAGTTTCCAGTGGTACCAGCAGCAGTCATATCTCGACTAGTGCTTCCTCGAGCAAGCAGCCAGTAGTTGGAACTGTGAAGCCAGCTACGTCCCAGGCCTCACCACCAGCCACGCATCATTCACCGGAGCGGCAAGTGGAAGAAGTGCGCGAAAATAATGCGAATAAGAAGCCTGATTCGAAAAAAGAGAAGACTTTGCAGACATCATTCAAGGGATCAGGAGAGTCTTTACCTTCAAGAAAGATCTATACACGAGGTTCACAGAGCAGAGAAAAAAGCGACAGGTTGGCACGCGACAATAAAACTTTCCCGAACCGACAGCCTTTGTTGCGAAGAGAGAAGCTTATTGACCGAAAAACAAAGAGGGAGAGGCCGCCACGATTTCGAAATATGACGAAAACTAGAGACAGCGCTAATAAAGATGCCTTGGAGGAGGAAGTATTGGGGGCTGATGTAGGCCCAATTGCTCCATTAGTACCAGCAGATGTTAAGCTTGGGACTGGCGGAAGCAAGGTAGCCCTTTTAAATCTATTATTGCTTTGCGTTTGTTGTGATGGTATGGTAGTGTTCTCTTGAAGATCCACGTGCGGCCATTCTTTCTCGTAGAGAGCACTTGTATCCACCGTGAAGAAGCAAAAACCGTGGCTGTAGAGTTAAGGACTAAAGTTGAAATATGTTCTTTGCCAAGGTTGTTGTCTCGTTACAATTATTGATCGTATTGGACACAGAACTTCATCTTGTCCTCAGTTTGTTACCTTTCGCCATTATCATGATTTATCTCCTCCAGTCATATGCCTCGACCTGTCACATAATCAACTTATGACCAACCACACGCGATCTGTTATCCCGTTGATTAGGTAACAACGTTTCCTTTTAGTTTCAATCATAGACGTTTCGACCAGATCTATGGTTTCAACAGCCTGAGCATTTTTCATGTTGTATTAAGTCTGATATCTTAAGTAGATATTTTCTTTACAAATAAGTGTTAATGAATTTTGATTGTAGCTTCAAGGAGCAGACAGAGCGCCTGGAAAACGACCCCAGTCCTTTGAGAGCAGGAACCAGCAGTCGGATACGTCCCCGAAAACAAGTTCAACGTCTCTGCCAGTAACCCTACCAACAACCACTTTGCCAACTCAGGTGCCAGGGGAAGCCCTCTCTCGCGTGAACAGGCCTCTGCCTGTAGGGACCCTGGGAGTAGGAAGCTCAGAATTGAGGTCTGCTGTAGCAGATCGAGCGGATGAACAACATCCAACAGTGGGACTTCGCAAGGTATGCATATATACGATAATCTGTGACAGTTTATTGTGATTTGTCGCGATTTAAATTACAGCACCTCGGTGTAGCAATAATTTGACCATTACGTTATGCACTACGTGAGCACCTGTAAATTTGTGCCACCCACTTAACCCTTCAAGTACCGTAGCAGTGACCATTAAATTCTTCACAAGCACCGAATTGGAACCAAGGATATTATTCAATTTGTTTATGTGCAGCTTCACAATGTTATTCGAATTAGCCCCTCCCTATTAATTTGAAATTGAGGCGCAGTGGTGTGTTAATGGAGAAGCAATCCTGAATGATGGATGTTTAAATTAATAGTCAGGTAGAGCTTTAATGTCCTGATACACGGAACATACATTTCCCTCGTGAAAAGGGTCAGGGAGTGATTACCAATACAATACTTGACTGGCACAGATCGAGAATTGGTATGTGTAAAACCTTATGTGGTAAGTTGAGGGGAACAAGAAAAGGGACATGTGGAGTTGTTCGTTGGCCAAGTGAAATATCGTGATTTCTTTGTTCTTGAACGTCTGTTAATATTGACGTAAAATCCGAGTTATCATAGTTCTTCCACAGGAACACCTGTTGCGTCAAGCTGTTTTGTCAACCGTGGCAAGCTGCTAACATCAGGGGGCGTTTGTTTGCTCGATTCTAGACTGGGAGGTCCCATCTCCCGTTTGTTAACCTAGTATTCATTGACTTTTACTTTATATTTAGTGAGCTCATCACGTTGTATGTTGCTACTGCTCTAAGATCTTATTCGGCGGAGTTATAGCAGGCACCAGTATCCTAATATACATCAACGGAATTTCCTTTGGAAGTGTTCTGCCATTTTGGATGTTATTTATTCACCAACACTGCACACAATTTAATTATCGATATCTAGTTGTTAGCGTCGACGCCGTATAAAGTGAACTTGTTCAAAGTTTTGTGAAGGATATTGCCTTGATTACGTGAGCAAGATGGGAAAGAATCAATCAGTACTGCTGCATGGCATGGAAATTAACCCCTTCACTATACGTTTGCTTCCCAGAGGCGTTATTAAGGTCAACATTATTGTATCGGGTATTCCAGTAGAAGGCTTGCAGATCGATTAAGAAAACCACGAATAGTTGATGCTCTTTATATGCTATTGAAGGTCTTTCCAGGATTTGCTTCTAGTAATGGCACGCAAGGTATTGTTTACTAATGGTTATGTAATTTGCAAGGATCTTGTAGTTGGATAGTTCTCACTGCAGGTGCCCAGATAACTGCTATTCAGCTAAACCTCGACCAAATACGTGCCTGCATGAAGTTTTTTGTCGTGATTATCATACTGGCAGAAAATTTATTGTTGGTTGGACTGCCTTCTAGTTCATGCCCCTCTATTTTTTATTTAAATAATTTTAAACGTGGCCCATTGGAAGGATCATTTCCCCTTACGCACACATTTCACACGTATGTATTACTAGAAATAGCAAGACGTGTAACCGTATAGAACAGAACTTAGGGAGTCTAGGGTTCTGATGACGACTACGTAAGTCTTGATTTGGTTATGATTTAAGATCTTACATGCTTCTCCTTCAGGCAAAGGACGACGGATCATCTGCTGAAGAGGAAGAAAACGCGAAAGACACAGCACGCTCAGTCATAAAGTCTTTAAGTGATGATGACGAGAAAACGTTGGAGACGCGGTCCCTACCTGGCACACCGCCACTAGCAGTGGAGATCCCAGAACCAACCGTGAGTGGTCCTTCCAGTGACCCAGGCAGAACTGCCTCACCAGCCGCTCCAAACTCGATGGCACAGGAAATGAGCGAAATGAGCAAGAAAGTCTTATTTACAAAGAAGCTATGGGATGATGCAGTCTCTAATCCTAGCGTTGGGCTAGTTGTTGCCCCTCAGAGTGCTACAATGACAACGTGGAGTGATGGGGCAGATTCTTCTCAGAAAGTTATGAAAGACATGACGACCGTGGTAACTTCCCAGCAAACCCCTGTGGAACCCGTAGTTGAAACATCGGCAGAGTCGAAAGACGATGTCTCATCAGTAGGCGGGAAGGTGGAAGAAAAACAGTCTCCAGCTGTCACCACCCAAAGTGCGTTTGCAAAGAAACCTGGGTTAGAACAACAGAACGTGTGCAAAGTTAAGCCACAGCAACAGCAGCAACAACAACAAAGTCAACAGCCAGAGACAGTATCCTCAGATAATAGAGCTAGTGCCGGGACAGCCCCTAATCAAGTACTCACCTCGCAATATCTCATACACTCGCAGTACACTGTACCGTGCCAGTCGGCTGCTAGTCAGACGACGAAGGTTCAGCCAGGTTATTTCTATCCGGTTGAAAACCTCACTCCAAGCCTACAGCAGGCATTCTTGGCACAAGGTGATTCGTCACGATTTCAAGAACTGTCACAGCAGCAACCTATGTCTCTGAATATTCATGCAGTCAACCAACCAGCTGCAAGGTCTGCCACTGCTTTGCCACAGCAACAACAGCAGCAACAGCAACAGGAGATAATACGTCCTCTTGTGCTGAATAACATGTATGCACCGCCTAGTGTGCAAGGAGGACAAAATCAAGTTCTTACTTGGCAAGTAGTCACTACCCACAGTGTACATACATCAAGTTCTGTATCTTTCCAATCCCATCTGCAGGGCTCTCACACAGCCAATGTATTCAGTCAGAATGTATCATTACCAAATACACAGCTCTTTATGACATATGATCCACAGGCAGCAGCAAACACGTCTATGTTTTCAACGCAGAGGGTAAGCTCTCACCTACCGCAGCAGCCCGTAGGACTTGTCGTCCAACAACCAACACAAACATTACCATCATATGTTGGAATGATCCCGGGAAGTCATCAGTCGTCTCATGAGAATCCGTTTGGTGTACGAACACCACCAACAAAGCTTGCTGTTGGATCAACACAGATGCCATCTGCTCCTCTCCACCATGCTTCATCACCCCTCACCCATGGTTCTGTTACATCAAGTAGACATCAACCTCTCGAATCAGGTGATCCTGTACACCCCATGACATCAGTTGCTTCCGGATCAGCACATCTGGCAGTCGGACAGCGATCTTCACTCCAGACAGGATCTGGTATTGCAGGCTTGTTGCCGGGCATGCCAGTGCCGACAGGATCGATTCATCTCCCCCCAGGATCTACACAATCAATGGGGCCACCCCCCGATGGGCACCATTCGTCGCAGTCTGATCTTATGAAGCACGTTAACGCAAAACCTTTTCAACCCAGTGCTAAGACTCCACCATCAGTTGGTATAGCACCGCAGCAACAGCCATCAAGCTTGACGCAAGTAGCAATTGTTGCCCATCAACGAAGTTCGCAAAATCCCCTTGTTGCACCAGTACGTCCACGTCCGATGCAAGGTCGTACTCTACCGTCTTCCAGCCCTTCGACAGTAGCATTGCAAAGTGGTGGTAGGATAGGGGGAAACGTTTCACCAGTAGACCAAGGTGTCGCGTATATTCCCAGTGCTCTTCAAGTGAAAGGGCAACATGTCCCTGCCTTTTCACAGCATGCTTTGCCTGGAAATAGTCTACAACACCAGCTACACTTGTCACAGAATCAATTTTCTGAACATCAGGGGCAAGTAGTCGGACATTCTAGGGCCTTCAACATTCATCCGGCAGCTAGCCAAGTTCAAAGATTCGCAAGGGCAGCGCCAGGACCTATACAAAGACCATCGCCTGTAGGTGTGGTCAATGGAACGATGCCTATACGCCCGAAGCCAATTGTTCATCATGCGCAACCATCATTAGGCAAAGTACCACCGGTTCACCCACAAGTGAATCAACAGCCGGCTAAGCCTGAGCAATTTCAGCTCGCTTCACAACAGCCGCAAGACATGTTTAGAAATCAGCAGAAGCAGAAAATGATAGAGGAGACCAAGAAGTTCTTCCAAAAAGAATTAGGAAGCCATGTTGGCAAAAGCAACTTGAAGGAAGGACAGAATGAAGAATGCAGGGAACAGAACGATACGTCTGAGGATCAGGGCAATTTTAATCGCAATGCGACTAGTAAAAGTGAGGGTATTTCCGAAGTCGGAAGTGAGGAGCATGATCGTACCGTACTTCCTAACTCAAGTGTAGGACCCGTTAGCACGATAACGAGCATCGAATCCCCTATGTCGAAAGGTATTATTCCTACAACAAATGTCCAACAAAATGGGGTAAAAGCCGCTTCGACTAATTCGTCAGTGGTAGACGCGAATGATATCAGTGCAGAAGAGAATACGATGGTTGCCAAGCCACAACCACAGCGCCACCAAGAGCGCAATCGCAGAGCGCAGAGAACTGGCAAATAAGTCCGTTGAAAGAAGGAGAGACACTACTCCTTCTAGATTATTCGAAGACAATTATATTTAACCCCATTTGAGGTCGAAGAGAAGCATGGAGTACAAGCGTATTATTATTGAGTACTCAAACTGTCGACGGTAATTTTTGTTGCTATTTGAATTTAATTCCACACAACGTGAACCGGACTTTCAGGAGCTTTTGTGAGAACTTACGAAGGGTATTTCACAACCCGTAATTGAAGACCATTTGCTATTGTTCTTGACAGGCAAACGTTTATGAGCGGTAGCAGCGTATGGGGTTTCTTTCCGAAGTAGGAAACGCCGTATATAAGAGCACACTTTTAAGTAACTTATTGTAGGAACTCAAGTCGTGTTGGACCTTAAACACCAGCACAAGTTGGTGGTTTGAGTCACTGTAGATTGAACGTGTAGATTTGTTGGATGGAGCTTGTAAAATGAAGCTTGTAGTTAAAACAGAGCGTTAGAATTTGTGCCGATTCACTCGGTGACTCGGATACTACCGAGAACAAGTATGTCACAAAGGTATATGATTTTACGCAGCTTTGTTTCATTAAGAGAAAACGTTAATTTGGCGGCTACGCGCTCATGTAGTTGGTTTGTATCATTTTTATTCTTAGTTTCAAGTCTTCTGTGTTCCCGTAATTTCGTCTCTAGAGACAGAGGACCAAAAGACTATGTTACGAGCATTAATTACGTCACGCCAGAAGTGATTACTTCTGTTACCATGCTTGCATAACCACGGTCGCTTATTAATTTGATTTCGGTGGATATCGATTGTATATGCCTTGGTTTAGTAGCCAAGGATCGGTTCACTTATCATTATATCATATCCCATAGTCGACTGTTTGGTGAACACGTACATGGTTAAATAGACGCCATTGTTGGCCAAAATCTAAGCATGGTTTAGTGTAGTACGAAATTCTTCTTCATTCCGCTGAGTGTCATCTGTAGTACGAATTCTGTTGAACGCTCTCTTCATTGTGAGGATCATTTCGCGTAACAGTCTCAGCGCAGTATAAGCTTTGAAAAGATTTTTGGCCGGTTAAGCGTGTATATTTGTGCCGCACTTTGCGTGTATTTTTAACGCGTAAACACCGGAATAGTGAACCAAATGTTTGTGAACTCAACAAAATATGACGTGAAATGCAATACTACACTTTTTGTCAAGGATAACAATATTAGGGCCATTCGAGAAACGCACATACTCAATTGTTTTAGTTTCTACAACCCGCCACTCGTCCCCTTTTACATTGAAACAAAAGTGGGATATTGAAACAATTGTTCAGTTTAGTCTTACCCCCCCCTACCCCAGGTGCACAGGCCTTTAGAATGACCCCAGTCTTCAGTACAATGGAGAACAGGTTCTTAACCCCCACCCCCGCACACACACACACGCTCTTTTCGCATCGATAATTATCACAAGGCGTCCTTTCGTTAGCGGTGGGCGTATTGCTAATAAAAAACATGACCTATAGACAGCCACTACAAATAGCAAGTGGCGAGGGGATGAATTCATTTGCAAGTATTTTGATTACATTTTAGCCAACTCAGCGAATCGAAGCCCGGCGCTTACGTTGAAGTATTTAAGGGAAGCCTTGAGCATTCAGTGGTGAGTTGCTGTTGCTTGGGATGATGACCTGAAACGGGAGGTAAAATGCGTTAGAATTGGGGTGATTTCGTGGCTAGAATATACGCTTTCCCCAACCCCGCGTACTTTTCTCCTTGACAGTTTTTCCACTAGGACGTCCTCATTCCTCCTACTAACCCAATTATTTATTTTTAAGAGAGATACCCGACCTAGTCTTGTATTAGAAGGGAGTATTTTCGCACCTCAAAACGATGGCGTCGTAACATTTTGAGTAGTGTTTATGGTGATTTCAATGATCAGCTGTCCGCCCAACCTCCCGACTCCCCCATATTTGTTAGAGGTCGAGAAGTGTCCACCCTTCTTCCATAAAACGGACTAGATAGTTCCAATTGCTGCTTCTTCAGACCCTTCGCGAGATAACTGTTGTAACAATTCTATCAAGGGAAACCTAATTTGCGAATATGGACCTCTTCTTACGACCTAAGTACCATGGACTCCAATCCGAACCATAGTTAGCTTCCTTGAGTTGGCGGTGGAGCGTATCCTGTGGTACCGATTTGATGCCAAAATGCGGTGGGAAAGTGATGACGTCACAAAATGGAAGCTTTAGAAATAGTACAATCTGACTCCAGATATCGAAAGGCAAGCTTGAAATAGGATGCTTCCCAAAGTAGCAGACCTCTTGTGTATATAGTGTTTAAACTTAGATGCATTTGAATCTTAAAAATCTCTGGTCAAAACTCTGTTAATATTCCTTGCTTCCATAAGTTAGGAACCAGCATTAAACCAGAGATTATAACAATAAGGTTTTGTTAGAGAGATTCAAAACTTTGAAACCAGATATCGCCATGTTGGGAAAGGGCACCACTCTCAATTTTGGCCATTGACGTTCACACTAATAGGGTAACATGAAAATTGAGTTTTTTCCCTTAATTCAAAAATGCTCAAAATCATGATGTCACACTTTCCCACCGCATACGAAGGAAATCAATTTTGACGCTGAAGATAACCTTGTCGTTAGTTGGAAAGCAAGCTTCTCTGCAGAAAGTACTTCGTTTCATGATGCCCCTGCAAATTACACGAAGCCGGCGGGGTTTTAACCGAGATAATTGCGTTGCTTAACAATCAACGGTGTGTGGTGGCACAAAAAGAACAAATTTGATAAATGTGGAATTGTCATGACTTTCCGCTGCGAAGGCGTGAAGGTCTCTCTTTGATTCACTTATTAAAGAGGTCTTTTGCAGACACTAAATAGCGAAACCCAATCGAAACTATAATTGTACTAAGGCGCTACACTCGGAATCAGTGTACTCTGGCCCCGTCGGTTCGGAGTCTTTTCTGTTAGTAGCGTTTTCTGGGAATCGGTTCAATACTAAGCACTGATCCTCAATTGGCCCATAACCTTGCTATTTGTGATTATTCAGTAAAAGATAATTGTCTTGGCTCTCCTAGTATAAATAGTCAGAATGAAGTCAAGTCAGGACGAAAGAAGCAACACTCGTTTGTTATTTTGACCTTGTAAGCAATGAGCCAGTCTGCTGACAACTGGCTATTTGGCAAGACAGGAATATATTATGGACTATAGTATTATAAGTGAAAGTTCCTTTAGTTCGACTCTGAAAGCTGCGCCCAAAATATTGTATTTCAAATGACCACTGGCTGACTTTAATCACTGACTTCGGAGGGTGCTTTGTGTACCAAAGAAAACACTATATCGTGGGACAGAGGGTAATAGAATTTGCAGATTCTAGTTCAGTTGGGTGTTTTGCAACGATTGCCCTATAACGGCATCGACTGAGTAGTGTTTGAAGATTCAAAGTTCTCGCATGATGGAAAAAATTGCGGGTTATTTAGGAACCAACAAGGAAGGAAAACGTAAGCCCGCTTCCAAATGTTTAGTGCTGACTTCAGTTAAATTCATTCTGTTCTCTTTCCTTAAATTTTGGATTGTTTACACGTGTAGAAATGATAGCACTAGACTTAACAGACATTATTGCTTGACAAACCTGTATGGCTAGCATAAAATGACGAGGGATAGTTTTTTAAACGACAGGCAGGGAAAGTTCGAAAGCTGATTTGAGACGGTTTCATTTCAAGTGCCATTAACAAGAGGGTCCTAAATCGATAATGTAACTAGCAGTTTGCGGGTCTTGTAAAACTGGTATCTGCTACCGTCTTCCCTTGTTCCTAGATTTCCTGTGATAAGTCTGCAAGAAAATAGCAAACGACCGTTTCTTCTCCCTAGACTTCACCCGTTGATATTTACACCAACATTTAAAGGTCATCCTCTATAACTAACCAAAATTTCCATTTTTAATTACATTCTCACTCCTGATAATAGAGGCAAAATATCTGATGAAAGCGATCATCACAAGAGTATGTTTGTAGTTATTTTCTGGAATAATTTGAGCAATTTTTTAAAAATGTGTGCAAATATCTGCAATCTCAATGATTTCTGTTCTCTCTGGGAGCTTATGTCTTCGGGGGATGCATCTCTACTTATCAGGAGGTACGATGAGAGATTGCAAATGTCTGAGTTGGTGAGGGTATTGGCAAATGACTTTTAGCCTGATCGCTGATAATCTTCGGGTCCTGAAATCAAAAGTGTTTCCGAGATGCCATGGACTGACTTGGCAAACACAAAAAGAATACTGTGGGGAAAGATGAAAAAAAGTTTGGTTTTATCGGCCATATAATACTAAGTCGGAGTACTGGATAATGCCAGGAAAAGTTGAAGAAGAGGAAGCAAGTGGCATGCGAGCAAATGCAACTCTAAGAAGTAGCAGAAGACAGGGGAACAACGGTTGTCGATATGTTGAGTAACGCAGGCAACAGAAAGGTCAAGAATACCATGATCGGGAACTCGACCAAACTTAGCAAGGTCCTAAATGATGATGATCACAGTCAATCACTACGTGTGCCTGCTAGCATTTCCATAAACCATGAAGTTCATTCTACACCTTGAAATAGTCAGACTTTGTCACTAGCGACACATGCGCTTCAATATACGTTTCAATAACTAAATAAATCAAATGGGAAAGATCTTTGAAACTTAAAATGAGTACCGTCCTAGAAGAATTGATTGCCTATACCTTGATCATTCGTAACGAGGGAGGATGGGTAGTGTTGGATGTTATGTATCCGCAATGTTTGAGGAGTCGAGCTACTAAAAAGATCTGGGTGTCTCTTAAAACACAGTCAAAATGCGATACAGAGAATTTCCCCTGAAAACGTTATGTCTGAACTATATACACCTAGGTGTATATAGTGGCGCATAGTTGTTATTAGCTATTGGGAGACTTAGTCCTGTACCCACTTTGTGCAGCCATGGAACCTCGAGTGGTCTTACACGGTCTTTAAATCAAATACCGGGCGCCTATAGGCTGGTTCTTCTAGAACGATCGCCCTTGTCACCCTTAACAGTGACCATTTCACTTCAGGGATAATTGGCTATACGTGACTGCTTGCTTGACAGATAGAATGACTATCAATTTGTTAAGTGCCATTGGCCCATTTAAACTATAGCTACGTTCAGCAGATGATCTCAGGTGTTAGGAGGTAAACATTAGGCATCGAGCAGATGCGGTGCATTGCTCCTTGACCGGCATTCAGTTTGATTTTTTTTATTGAAATACTTTTCAAGGTTTAAAGAATACGGACAAGAAGTAGACGTATGGAATTTGGATTAATCTAAAGTTAACGCGTAATGGATTATGGTAGTAGCATGCAAACCGAGGTATGTTTAATTTATAAAACTTGATATCCGATTGTATAACTATGAAAGGAGGAAGTAGAAGAGTATTTCACGACAATTAAAATGTTTTAGGATCCTACAGCCATTGCACACAAAAATTTGTGCATTTTTATTATGTTTAAGTCTTGAATTTCTTTCACTCTTCTTTCGAGGAACCAGTGAATTTTGAGAAAGGATTACTGTTTCTAGCTTTCCCCCGTTATCAAACTGATTTCTTCTAAATGAAGATACCGTTTAAAATTCATCATTGTTTAAATATAGTAGAAAGAGAAAGGGAAAAGGCTGTATTTTAAATTCATCTATAACGTGAAAGTTTAAACATTTATAACGCTTGGCTGTCACATGTAATGCAAACGTGAAGGAGGGAGTGCGAATAAAGCTAGTAGAAAGCAACGTTTCTCATGTGGATGTTCATAAATCTTCGGCGCAGAGGTGTGTAGATGGGCAAGAAATCTAAATTTGTTCAAAACTAAGTTCATCATCACTTCGTCATCATCATCATCATCATCATCATATCATCATCATCATCATATCATCATCATCATCATCATCATCATCATCATCATCATCATCA